>ONZH01029555.1:0-208570 GCA_900303285.1 Rhinella marina | reverse complement strand
GTGGAGACGAAAATGGGGGAGCTGGTCTCCTCACATAATGATCTGATTGACGCCCATTACGGGCTTGAGAGTGAAGTGCAGCGTTTACAAGCCAAAATGGCAGACCTGGAAGATAGGTCCCGCCGTAACAACGTGAAGCTCAGGGGAGTGCCTGAATCAGTACCACCAACTGAACTTGCTGCTTATCTTACGGGCCTCATGAAAGCTCTAATGCCAACCTGTCAGCCCGCAGATCTCATCATAGATCGGATCCACAGAGTGGCGAAACCCAAGCACTTGGGCGACTCTGTCCCCAGGGACGTTCTTGCCAGAATACATTTCTTTCATGCTAAAGAACAACTTCTGCAGGCGGCAAGACAGATGACACCTCTGCCGGATCCGTACCAGAACGTCGCTTTATTCTCAGACCTATCAGCGGCAACCCTGCGGCTGCGAAGAGAGTTTGCTCCAATCATTGCGGCCTTAAAAGAACGAGGAATCGCTTATAGATGGGGATATCCAACCCGACTGATTGTCAAGTATGATAATTCTACACTCATCTTCAGATCGCCAGCGGAAGGAGCCTCTTTCTTGAAAAAATCACAGCTCCGGTCTCCTACACGGAGGGATCGCCCATCCCCACCTCGGCCAGTTGACGCGGAATGGCATACTGTTCACCGCTGACACTTTCACCGGGCACTGTAGCTGTGATGCTACCTGTTATTTGTGCTGATTCTGCGGCCAAACTTCAACAGAGGTCGAACTTTTCCCCCCTGGATGCTACAGGATGGCATTGTTGAAGACGGACTTCGCCCATCCTGATTCATGGATAAGTTTCGACCAATTGTTATGTTTTATGCTGTTCTTTTTTCTTTTGTTACTTGGGAGTGTGATCCTCACTTTATGCTATGGGTTTGGTGGATGGGTGTTGGGGGGGAGGAGGAGGAGAGTACACTTTGGGAGGTGGTGGGGGGCTGGACGACCGGGAACCTACACGCCATATTGCATCCAATATATTAGACCATGGTACTGAAAATATCATCCCTCAATGTTAATGGACTTAACAGTCCACATAAGCGCACACAACTGTGGAAAGAAGCGCTGACTCTGAAGTGCGATGTTTTCTGTGCGATAGAAACACATTTACTTGCCAAAGATGCAAATAGAATCAAACACCGTGGGTTCCCGGAGCTGTTCCAGTCCCACCACACCTCCAAATCCAGGGGAGTGCTCATTGCTATTAAGAACACCGTAGCCTTTCGTCTTATTGACCAGGTTATTGATCCTCAAGGCCGGTATGTGATATTAGTATGTTCTCTCAATAATGTGGTATATACTGTGGCGGCGATCTATGCACCGAATAGGAGACAAACACGGTTTTGTAAACGGCTATTCAAACGTATTGTTGAGGTGAAACAGGGTAAATTGGTTGTCCTAGGTGATTTCAACTGTATATTAGACCCCGACCTCGACACTACTACTCCGTCCAGGGGTCTTCAACCCTCCCCATTGAAGTCCATACTTTGGCAGGAAGGTCTGTACGATGTGTGGAGAACATTGCATGAATCGGAGCGAGATTACTCTTTTTTCTCAGCATCTCATAACTGTTATTCAAGAATTGATTTTATTCTTGCAGATAAACATGCTCTTCTTCTCACATCGGCAGTTACTATAGGAGATATCACGTGGTCAGACCACGCACCGGTTACTATTAGCTTAGAAGAAGCCTTCCAACACACCACTACATCGCCCTGGAGATGCAACTCTCACCTACTGCTCACCGCCACTCATAGACAATCTATTGAACAGGACGTTAAAACGTTCTTTGACCTAAATACAGGGTCTGTACAGGATCCTTTCACTCTTTGGAACGCGCACAAGGCTGTCATCAGGGGCTCTTTTATAAAACTTAACCACACTATCCGGAAAATTAGGGAACAGACGACACATACTCTATTGCAAGCTATACGTAAATTAGAGACGGAAAAACAAACACACTCAGACTACATTGCTGAAAGCTCAACTTATCGAAAAAAGGCAGCAGCTTAGGGACCATCTACTGGCTGATTACAACAAACATCTTTTCTACACCAAAGCACGCTCTATTCCCAAAACAATAAAGCAGGCAAACTATTAGCAGCCAGGGTTAAGGAACAAACTCTAAAATCACGTATACCTCACCTAGTAGATGTGGATGGTCAGACTAAGATAACGCACCCTACTAAAATAGCAAATCAATTTAGGAAGTATTATGCCTCCCTATATAATTTACTGTCTGACCCCTCTACAGCACAACCGTCCAACACCAGTATTCAAACTTTCCTGGAGGCGGTGAACCTTCCTACTCTTACACCCTCCCAAATTACGCAGCTTAATGCTGACTTCACATTATCTGAAGTCAATACTGCAATACGTTCCCTACCATCTGGTAAATCGCCTGGCCCGGACGGACTGACAGGTGAATACTACAAAGCATTCCTACCCATACTGTCCCCTCACCTCCAATCAATTTGCAATAAGGCCATGACAGACGGTAAAATGCCAGCAGAAAACCAGGAAGCCTTAATAGTCACCTTGCCTAAACCCGGGAAAACCCCGGATAGGCCCCAAAATTTTAGGCCAATTTCCCTACTTAACGTAGACACTAAAGTTTATGCTAAGCTTATTGCTACACGACTGGCAGACCTGCTCCCAAACCTCATCCATGAGGATCAAGTTGGGTTCACGAAAGGTCGACAAGCATATGAAAACACCCGACGGGTATTAAATATTCTACACTATGTAAATAGGACCAACACACCTGCCTTATTTGTATCTTTGGACGCCGAAAAGGAGTTTGACCGTATAGGATGGTCATATGCCTTTCAAACACTTGAACATTTTGGTTTTAGTGGCCCAATCTTACAAGCCATTAAGGCTCTGTACTCTGCCCCTTCAGCTAAGGTATTCACGAATAACACTATGTCAGACCCCTTTCAGATAACAAATGGTACACGCCAAGGTTGTCCGCTATCTCCGTTGATTTTCGTCCTTTGCATGGAGCCCCTGGCGGCCACACTCAGAGCAGACCCAGAGGTCAGGGGAATTCTGATAGGCGGCAGGGAACACACCGTGTCCTTATATTCGGATGACGTGATTTTAACACTCGCACACCCTGCCTGCTCTCTCAAAAAGGCCTTAGAATGGATACACATATTCGGACAGTTATCATTATATAAACTAAATACTACTAAATCTCAGGGCCCTGGCGCTGTCTGTCTCCCCTCTTCTGATACGTGAACTGCAGCAGGCGTTTTCCTTAGATTGGCAAACTGAGACAATTACATACCTTGGCACCAAAATCACCTCAGACTTTCAACACCTGTATAAATACAACTACCTTCCTCTATTAGCGGGTATTCGCTCTGAGGCTGACCGCCTCTCTAAATTTGAAATCTCCTGGACGGGGAGGATCGCAACTTTCAAAATGCTCCTGCTGCCCAAGCTTATGTATATATTCCGCACAGTCCCCATACGGATTCCGAATAGGTTCTTCCACGACATACAACAATGTGTTCACAAATAAATGACCGGCACTCGCTGTAGTTGCAGTATGGTGTTACTTTATTGCCACATTGATATGTGACGCGTTTCAGCACTAACCGTGCCTTCCTCAGACATACAAATAAATCAAAATGATCAACATTTAAATAGCCCGCCTCAATGACGTATTGCTGACGTCATGTTGCTAAGCAACATCAGTAAACAAAAGGCATAAATAGAAAAAGAAAACAATAATCAATGCTTATACTCAATATTGTAGAATGCACGCTATGTAGTCCTGCTTCATGGACGCTGTAGAGAATAAATATAAAATATGATCAGACAAATATTACTCGTAGAGTATTATAAAAAACTATTAAACGCATAGCCTCTATTGAGGCCCCTTGGCTCCAGCGTTTGTAAACGGTGGATCCAATAGGCCTCACGTTTCAACAATAATTTATTTCTGTCGCCGCCACGACGAGACTGAGGGACATGCTCAATTATCTGAAAGCGCAACTGTGCAATAGTATGTTTCTGTTCATGAAAATGATGGGGTATGGGTAACAGCAAATTGCCCTTGCGGATGGTAGATTTGTGTTTACTAAATCTGTCCTTCATGCGCATGGAGGTCTCGCCAATGTAAAGCATGCCACATGGACATTTAAGTGCATAAATTATAAATTGACTGTCACAAGAAAAAAGGCCCCGTATTGGTATTTGTTCCCCAGTTTGTGGGTGATAAAGAAATGACCCTTTGATGACACTAGAACAATGGATACAATGTAAACAGGGATATGTCCCAGTCCTCGAGGTAACTAATGTACTTTGTTTCAGTTCACCCTTCAAACTCCCTATGTCTGCTCTAACAATTCTGTCTCTAATATTCTTAGCTCGCTTGTGACAGACCATCGGATGATTCTGAAATTCAGAAACCTGAGGATAGGATTGGGTAATCAAGTGCCAATGTTTATTAATAACTGCCCTTACTCTATTGATCCAAGGATGATATTGTGTTACAAAGGGGATACGTGACTTAACGTCTGTCCTGTTAACTGTAGTAGGGGTGATTACCTTTCTCTTTTGTTCCACTAACAGGTCTGATGGATAGCCTCTATTACTGAATTTAGTGATCATCTCATTAAATCTGACTTCACGCTTTGTTGGATCACTAACGATACGTTGTACTCGCTGAAGTTGTGAATATGGGAGTGCTCTCTTAGTGGATATAGGGTGATTGCTGGTGTAATTGAGCAAACTATTACGATCAGTTTCTTTAATATATAAATCCGTCTGTATCTTACCATCATCACCTTTAATCACCCAAGTATCCAGAAAGGGAATTTTCTCTAAATCAAAATGTAAGGTAAATTTCAGTTCAGTTCTAATGGAATCGAGGTGCTGGATGAATTCCCGCAGGGAACGAACGTCGCCTCGCCACACGCAAAAAATGTCGTCAATAAAACGTTTCCAGAAAATGCAATTATTTTGATATAGATGATTAGTATAAACAAATTCTGCCTCAAATTGTGACATATAACAATTTGCGTATGGCGGTGCGACGTTCGAACCCATCGCGGTCCCGCACCGCTGCTGGAAAAAAGTGTCTTGAAACAAAAAGTAATTCTGTTCGAGTACTATTTGTAAAAGGGATATGAAAAATTCACATTCTGTCCAATTATATGTGCTGTCTTGTAAAAGACATTTCACTGCCTCAATGCCCTTGGAATGTGTAATGGACGTGTATAAACTACACACGTCCAAAGTGACAAGAATACAATCTTCAGATATCTGTAACGAATGAATTGTTTCTAAAAAATGTCCTGTGTCTCGCAAGTATGAAGGTGCTGTCTTAGTTAGAGGGGTTAATACCTTTCTAGCAAAATTGCTGGGGGAGAAAGAATCGAATCGGTAGACGCCACAATCGGCCGCCCTGGTGGTTGTGTCATAGATTTATGCACTTTTGGAAGTGTATAGAACACTGGTGTAATTGGGTAATGGTTTATAAGAAATTCACTTAATTTGGCGTCAATGACCCCTTCTCCCTATATTTCTCAGTCAAATCATACAACATGGTTTAATATATATGACCGGATCATTATTCAATACCTTATAGGTATTGGTATCAGCTAATTGACCAAGAATCTCAGCAACATAGTAAGATTTATCTAATACCACCAAGGCACCTCCTTTATCAGCAGGCTTAAATATCAATGATTTATCATCCAAAAGGTGATTCAAAGCCTGTTTTTCTTCGCTTGATAAATTATGATGTATATACATATTCACCTTTTTACATTCTAATAACAGTGAATCAATATCCTTCTGAACCAAATGTATATAAGTTTCAACTGGGTGATATGACCTCGGGGGTGCAAATGTACTCTTGGTTCTTAATCCAAACTGACTAAGTGTAAGAGATTCAGCAACAGTCTCTTTTTGCTTAACCCCGGCATTATCATTATTTGCAAAATGAGCCTTGAGACGTATGTTACGAAAAAATCGCTGTAAGTCCATGTCCAAATCAAATGTATTAAAGTTCCCAGTTGGACTGAAAGACAGACCTTTCTGTAGTACTTCGATCTGTACAGGACTTAGGCATTTAGAAGAAAGATTCAAAACAAGTGTCTCGGGGGTACCTGTGACCGTGTCTGCCGAGGCGCATCTGCCCCTCCGATGATGGCGTCCTGCCCGCCTGGTGTTGTAGCCTTTCTGGGTCGACGTTGTCTGCCTAAAAAAATCCCTTGTTGGCCAGAGGTATTGTCGCTGCCAGAACCAGAGGATGCGGAACCGTTCCTGCGGTTGGGGAATCGTGGCTGTGGGGTGGCAGTACCCGCTGAGTCTTGCCATTTGTAAATCCGGCGTGTCAGATAGTCCTCCGAATCCCGGATAAACTTATTCCTTTTGGTATTCTCAATATGGGTTTTCAATTCAGTGGAGTGTTTCTCCACCCTTTCAATTAAAGCTTTGAATTCCTCCAATTTCAAGCAATCCTTCAACTGGTTTTCAATGGTTGCGATCTTTGTCTTACTCTCTTCAATGGCAGTAGATAAATGTTCTATAGTAAGAACAATCAGATCAAGCGAACACTTGTTGAGAATATTCGCAAATTTAGTACAATAGTCCAGGTTATCCCCGAATAATGTTGGTCTTAAATGTGCCCTTAATCCACGTGGTATGCGTTGCAGGCGATGATACTCAGCAAGAGTAGCGGCGTGTAGTTCCAACGAAATAAGGTGTTTGGATTCCTTCTCTAGGCTCCTACTTTTAAATTCACTCGATGGAACATTCAGAAATTCTGACGAAACGGTAACTTGGGACACAATCTTGCGTGCCTGTTCATCATTGTAGGCAAAGGTATTCATCTGGAGAAATATCTAGGAAAGGGTGCTCGCACTGGAAAGCCTTGTACTACGTTATAATATGCAGGCGGCACTCCGTGTAGAGAAGCGGTGCACGTGTCAGCGGTTGGCGTCCAGAATAATCTTCACAAATAAATGACCGGCACTCGCTGTAGTTGCAGTATGGTGTTACTTTATTGCCACATTGATATGTGACGCGTTTCAGCACTAACCGTGCCTTCCTCAGACATACAAATAAATCAAAATGATCAACATTTAAATAGCCCGCCTCAATGACGTATTGCTGACGTCATGTTGCTAAGCAACATCAGTAAACAAAAGGCATAAATAGAAAAAGAAAACAATAATCAATGCTTATACTCAATATTGTAGAATGCACGCTATGTAGTCCTGCTTCATGGACGCTGTAGAGAATAAATATAAAATATGATCAGACAAATATTACTCGTAGAGTATTATAAAAAACTATTAAACGCATAGCCTCTATTGAGGCCCCTTGGCTCCAGCGTTTGTAAACGGTGGATCCAATAGGCCTCACGTTTCAACAATAATTTATTTCTGTCGCCGCCACGACGAGACTGAGGGACATGCTCAATTATCTGAAAGCGCAACTGTGCAATAGTATGTTTCTGTTCATGAAAATGATGGGGTATGGGTAACAGCAAATTGCCCTTGCGGATGGTAGATTTGTGTTTACTAAATCTGTCCTTCATGCGCATGGAGGTCTCGCCAATGTAAAGCATGCCACATGGACATTTAAGTGCATAATTATAAATTGACTGTCACAAGAAAAAAGGCCCCGTATTGGTATTGTTCCCCAGTTTGTGGGTGATAAAGAAATGACCCTTTGATGACACTAGAACAATGGATACAATGTAAACAGGGATATGTCCCAGTCCTCGAGGTAACTAATGTACTTTGTTTCAGTTCACCCTTCAAACTCCCTATGTCTGCTCTAACAATTCTGTCTCTAATATTCTTAGCTCGCTTGTGACAGACCATCGGATGATTCTGAAATTCAGAAACCTGAGGATAGGATTGGTAATCAAGTGCCAATGTTTATTAATAACTGCCCTTACTCTATTGATCAAGGATGATATTGTGTTACAAAGGGGATACGTGACTTAACGTCTGTCCTGTTAACTGTAGTAGGGGTGATTACCTTTCTCTTTTGTTCCACTAACAGGTCTGATGGATAGCCTCTATTACTGAATTTAGTGATCATCTCATTAAATCTGACTTCACGCTTTGTTGGATCACTAACGATACGTTGTACTCGCTGAAGTTGTGAATATGGGAGTGCTCTCTTAGTGGATATAGGGTGATTGCTGGTGTAATTGAGCAAACTATTACGATCAGTTTCTTTAATATATAAATCCGTCTGTATCTTACCATCATCACCTTTAATCACCCAAGTATCCAGAAAGGGAATTTTCTCTAAATCAAAATGTAAGGTAAATTTCAGTTCAGTTCTAATGGAATCGAGGTGCTGGATGAATTCCCGCAGGGAACGAACGTCGCCTCGCCACACGCAAAAAATGTCGTCAATAAAACGTTTCCAGAAAATGCAATTATTTTGATATAGATGATTAGTATAAACAAATTCTGCCTCAAATTGTGACATATAACAATTTGCGTATGGCGGTGCGACGTTCGAACCCATCGCGGTCCCGCACCGCTGCTGGAAAAAGGCTATGCGTTTAATAGTTTTTTATAATACTCTACGAGTAATATTTGTCTGATCATATTTTATATTTATTCTCTACAGCGTCCATGAAGCAGGACTACATAGCGTGCATTCTACAATATTGAGTATAAGCATTGATTATTGTTTTCTTTTTCTATTTATGCCTTTTGTTTACTGATGTTGCTTAGCAACATGACGTCAGCAATACGTCATTGAGGCGGGCTATTTAAATGTTGATCATTTTGATTTATTTGTATGTCTGAGGAAGGCACGGTTAGTGCTGAAACGCGTCACATATCAATGTGGCAATAAAGTAACACCATACTGCAACTACAGCGAGTGCCGGTCATTTATTTGTGAAGATTATTCTGGACGCCAACCGCTGACACGTGCACCGCTTCTCTACACGGAGTGCCGCCTGCATATTATAACGTAGTACAAGGCTTTCCAGTGCGAGCACCCTTTCCTAGATATTTCTCCAGATGAATACCTTTGCCTACAATGATGAACAGGCACGCAAGATTGTGTCCCAAGTTACCGTTTCGTCAGAATTTCTGAATGTTCCATCGAGTGAATTTAAAAGTAGGAGCCTAGAGAAGGAATCCAAACACCTTATTTCGTTGGAACTACACGCCGCTACTCTTGCTGAGTATCATCGCCTGCAACGGCATACCACGTGGATTAAGGGCACATTTAAGACCAACATTATTCGGGATAACCTGGACTATTGTACTAAATTTGCGAATATTCTCAACAAGTGTTCGCTTGATCTGATTGTTCTTACTATAGAACATTTATCTACTGCCATTGAAGAGAGTAAGACAAAGATCGCAACCATTGAAAAACCAGTTGAAGGATTGCTTGAAATTGGAGGAATTCAAAGCTTTAATTGAAAGGGTGGAGAAACACTCCCACTGAATTGAAAACCCATATTGAGAATACCAAAAGGAATAAGTTTATCCGGGATTCGGAGGACTATCTGACACGCCGGATTTACAAATGGCAAGACTCAGCGGGTACTGCCACCCCACAGCCACGATTCCCCAACCGCAGGAACGGTTCCGCATCCTCTGGTTCTGGCAGCGACAATACCTCTGGCCAACAAGGGATTTTTTAGGCAGACAACGTCGACCCAGAAAGGCTACAACACCAGGCGGGCAGGACGCCATCATCGGAGGGGCAGATGCGCCTCGGCAGACACGGTCACAGGTACCCCCGAGACACTTGTTTTGAATCTTTCTTCTAAATGCCTAAGTCCTGTACAGATCGAAGTACTACAGAAAGGTCTGTCTTTCAGTCCAACTGGGAACTTTAATACATTTGATTTGGACATGGACTTACAGCGATTTTTTTCGTAACATACGTCTCAAGGCTCATTTTGCAAATAATGATAATGCCGGGGTTAAGCAAAAAGAGACTGTTGCTGAATCTCTTACACTTAGTCAGTTTGGATTAAGAACCAAGAGTACATTTGCACCCCCGAGGTCATATCACCCAGTTGAAACTTATATACATTTGGTTCAGAAGGATATTGATTCACTGTTATTAGAATGTAAAAAAGGTGATATGTATATACATCATAATTTATCAAGCGAAGAAAAACAGGCTTTGAATCACCTTTTGGATGATAAATCATTGATATTTAAGCCTGCTGATAAAGGAGGTGCCTTGGTGGTATTAGATAAATCTTACTATGTTGCTGAGATTCTTGGTCAATTAGCTGATACCAATACCTATAAGGTATTGAATAATGATCCGGTCATATATATTAAAACCATGTGTATGATTTGACTGAGAAATATAGGGAGAAGGGGGTCATTGACGCCAAATTAAGTGAATTTCTTATAAACCATTACCCAATTACACCAGTGTTCTATACACTTCCAAAAGTGCATAAATCTATGACACAACCACCAGGGCGGCCGATTGTGGCGTCTACCGATTCGATTCTTTCTCCCCCAGCAATTTTGCTAGAAAAGGTATTAACCCCTCTAACTAAGACAGCACCTTCATACTTGCGAGACACAGGACATTTTTTAGAAACAATTCATTCGTTACAGATATCTGAAGATTGTATTCTTGTCACTTTGGACGTGTGTAGTTTATACACGTCCATTACACATTCCAAGGGCATTGAGGCAGTGAAATGTCTTTTACAAGACAGCACATATAATTGGACAGAATGTGAATTTTTCATATCCCTTTTACAAATAGTACTCGAACAGAATTACTTTTTGTTTCAAGACACTTTTTTCCAGCAGCGGTGCGGGACCGCGATGGGTTCGAACGTCGCACCGCCATACGCAAATTGTTATATGTCACAATTTGAGGCAGAATTTGTTTATACTAATCATCTATATCAAAATAATTGCATTTTCTGGAAACGTTTTATTGACGACATTTTTTGCGTGTGGCGAGGCGACGTTCGTTCCCTGCGGGAATTCATCCAGCACCTCGATTCCATTAGAACTGAACTGAAATTTACCTTACATTTTGATTTAGAGAAATTCCCTTTCTGGATACTTGGTGATTAAAGGTGATGATGGTAAGATACAGACGGATTTATATATTAAAGAAACTGATCGTAATAGTTTTGCTCAATTACACCAGCAATCACCCTATATCCACTAAGAGAGCACTCCCATATTCACAACTTCAGCGAGTACAACGTATCGTTAGTGATCCAACAAAGCGTGAAGTCAGATTTAATGAGATGATCACTAAATTCAGTAATAGAGGCTATCCATCAGACCTGTTAGTGGAACAAAAGAGAAAGGTAATCACCCCTACTACAGTTAACAGGACAGACGTTAAGTCACGTATCCCCTTTGTAACACAATATCATCCTTGGATCAATAGAGTAAGGGCAGTTATTAATAAACATTGGCACTTGATTACCCAATCCTATCCTCAGGTTTCTGAATTTCAGAATCATCCGATGGTCTGTCACAAGCGAGCTAAGAATATTAGAGACAGAATTGTTAGAGCAGACATAGGGAGTTTGAAGGGTGAACTGAAACAAAGTACATTAGTTACCTCGAGGACTGGGACATATCCCTGTTTACATTGTATCCATTGTTCTAGTGTCATCAAAGGGTCATTTCTTTATCACCCACAAACTGGGGAACAAATACCAATACGGGGCCTTTTTTCTTGTGACAGTCAATTTATAATTTATGCACTTAAATGTCCATGTGGCATGCTTTACATTGGCGAGACCTCCATGCGCATGAAGGACAGATTTAGTAAACACAAATCTACCATCCGCAAGGGCAATTGCTGTTACCCATACCCCATCATTTTCATGAACAGAAACATACTATTGCACAGTTGCGCTTTCAGATAATTGAGCATGTCCCTCAGTCTCGTCGTGGCGGCGACAGAAATAAATTATTGTTGAAACGTGAGGCCTATTGGATCCACCGTTTACAAACGCTGGAGCCAAGGGGCCTCAATAGAGGCTATGCGTTTAATAGTTTTTTATAATACTCTACGAGTAATATTTGTCTGATCATATTTTATATTTATTCTCTACAGCGTCCATGAAGCAGGACTACATAGCGTGCATTCTACAATATTGAGTATAAGCATTGATTATTGTTTTCTTTTTCTATTTATGCCTTTTGTTTACTGATGTTGCTTAGCAACATGACGTCAGCAATACGTCATTGAGGCGGGCTATTTAAATGTTGATCATTTTGATTTATTTGTATGTCTGAGGAAGGCACGGTTAGTGCTGAAACGCGTCACATATCAATGTGGCAATAAAGTAACACCATACTGCAACTACAGCGAGTGCCGGTCATTTATTTGTGAAGATTATTCTGGACGCCAACCGCTGACACGTGCACCGCTTCTCTACACGGAGTGCCGCCTGCATATTATAACGTAATACAACAATGTGTATCTAGATTTATTTGGTCTAATCACAAACCCAGGATTGCTCATTCCGTTCTTGCTAAGCATAAATTATCTGGTGGATTAGGAGTACCTAACATTAAGGCATACTATATGGCGCTACAAATCGAGATGATCTCTAAATGGAAACAAGGACTGGTGAATAACTAGCCTTCCCTATGTCCCTGAATGCTCTCACATATACTCTTCAAAAATCTCTACACACCTACAGGAAGCTTTCTCCATTGACGGAGAACACTTTGAGATGCTGGAGAGATTTTCACTTACATGTTTCTGAATCCACACCTGACTCCTGGAATAATGTACCTCTACAATATGTAAGCATCTTTATACCGGAGCTCAATGTGGGGAGTTGGACGGAGAGAGGAATTTCGGATATCTCTCACTTGTACAAAGATGGAATCCTGGTATCCTTTGAACAACTGAGAGAGCTTTATTCCCTTCCCAACAAGGAGTTCTTTAGATACTTACAGATACGACATTTCCTCTCAGATAAATCTAAGGGGGTTAATGCCGGTAACCCAGATATGTTGAGATGTCTCAAAGGCAAGAAAAAAATCCTGAGGCACATATATGGGCTTATTGATTCACATTCACAATTTTGTAAATCTCAGCCATACGTTTCCTGGGAAGGGGACTTGGGGCTCTCATTTGAACCGGAACAATGGCTTGCAGCGCTTCGCCTAATACATCAGACTTGCAAGTGTAGTACACATTACGAAGCGGCTATGAAAACTCTTCTCAGGTGGTACCTGACCCCAGATAGGTTACACAAAATTTTTCCCACTTCATCCCCTTTATGTTGGCGTCAATGCGGACAAATTGGTACTCTCCATCATACACTGTGGTCGTGTCCAAAAATTAAACAATACTGGTCCGCGGTGTTTGGGCTCTTAACAACAGTGCTCCGGCAATCTGTTATACAAGAAGCGAGCACCGCTTTACTGTTTATTGATCTCGATAAACACCTGCACCGTAATAGATGGCTGGGCTGTAAGATATTACTAATAGCAAAGCTGGTTTTAACCAGGCACTGGAAAAATCCTATCCCCCCATCTATAGACGAGGTAATTGCTACAATCAACACAACTTATAAATACAAAAAAGCCCTTACCCCTACCATTATGTCCTTTAAAACATTCTCCCATATGTGGTCACTTTGGACCAGATCGACATATGGGTCGTCATCATCAAACAGATTAGACCATTCGGATTAAATATACATTTTGGAGAACCTTTACTCATCTCTTGCTCTCCTCTCTTCTCCTCCCTGACACTTTCTCGCTGCAGGTTAAATATTCACGCTTGAATTCCTGTAGCCCACTGAATACTGAACTGATATAGCGTACTACTCTCCCTATGTTACTGTATTTTAATTTATGTTTCCTTTTGTCCTCTCTATTATTGTATGATATTGTTATATACAATTTGTCCTTCCACATGTGCATTGTATCTGATTTATGCTAATATGAGCGTTGTATTCTCAAGATACCATTGTGAAGCAAGTGAGGTATGGGATGTTTAACCATATCTCACATTTGTTGTACAAAACTATTTTTGAAAGACCTAATAAAAATTATTTGAACAAGAATATAACTACTATAATACTGCTGTTATGTACAAGAATATAACTACTATAATACTACTCCTATGTACAAGAATATAACTACTATAATACTGCCCTCTATGTACAAGAATATAACTACTATAATACTGCCCTCTATGTACACGAATATAACTACTATAATACTGCCTCCTATGTCCAAGTTTATAACTACTATAATACTGCCTCCTATGAACAAGAATATAACTACTTTAATACTGCTCCTATGTACAAGACTATAACTACTATAATACTGCCTCCTATGTGTAAGAATATAACTACTATAATACTGCTGTTATGTACAAGAATATTTCTACTATAATACTGCCTCCTATGAACAAGAATATAACTACTATAATACTGCTCCTATGTACAAGAATATAACTACTATAATACTGCCTCCTATGTCCAAGTTTATAACTACTATAATACTGCCTCCTATGTACAAGAATATAACTACTATAATACTGCTCCTATGTACAAGAATATAACTACTATAATACTGCTCCTATGTACAAGAATATAACTACTATAATACTGCTCCTATGTACAAGAATATAACTACTATAATACTGCTCCTATGTACAAGAATATAACTACTATAATACTGCTTCTATGTACAAGAATATAACTACTATAATACTGCCCCCTATGTACAAGAATATAACTACTATAATACTGCTCCTATGTACAAGAATATAACTACTATAATACTGTTCCTATGTACAAGAATATAACTACTATAATACTGCCTCCTATGTACAAGAATATAACTACTATAATACTGTCTCCTATGTACAAGAATATAACTACTATAATACTGCTCCTATGTACAAGAATATAACTACTATAATACTGCTCCTATGTACAAGAATATAACTACTATAATACTGCTCCTATGTACAAGAATATAACTACTATAATACTGCCTCCTATGTACAAGAATATATCTACTATAATACTGCCCCCTATGTACAAGAATATAACTACTATAATACTGCCCCCTATGTACAAGAATATAACTACTATAATACTGCTCCTATGTACAAGAATATAACTACTATAATACTGCTCCTATGTACAAGAATATAACTACTATAATACTGCTCCTATGTACAAGAATATAACTACTATAATACTGCCTCCTATGTACAAGAATATATCTACTATAATACTGCCCCCTATGTACAAGAATATAACTACTATAATACTGCCCCCTATGTACAAGAATATAACTACTATAATACTGCTCCTATGTACAAGAATATAACTACTATAATACTGCCCCCTATGTACAAGAATATAGCTTCTATAATACTGCCTGACTCCTGTCATTACCACTAGGGGTGTTGTGACAGCACTGTACTTAGAATAACTGTTTATTCTCAACTCTATTTTGTTTCTGGACTGGTTCATTTTTATATAATAAAACCGTATACCGTAGGCTTCCTCTAGAATTGTCTGCAGCCACCTGCTGGTGTGGGATCAGTATGGTGCGTATAACTACTTTAATTATTTTATACCATTGTAAACGTTTTTTAAAAACTTTTTAGGTGGCTGGACAACCCTTCTAATATAATAAATTGCATTGAATGATACATGTTTATTTTATTTTTTTAGATTTTTATTAAAAAGTTTCACATTATCATTCCTGGCTGAAAAGAGTGGTGTCTGATACCGTCGAAGTGTCCATCTTTGGTTTATAATGCCTTTTGAAATGTTACTGCATATAACAAACTTTTAACATTTTTGTTTAAATTATATTACATATAGAATTAATCTGCATAAAAAGTTAAAACACGTAAATACATTACTTATCCTGTACCAATCCTGAGTTACATCCTGTATTATACTCCAGAGCTGCACTCACTATTCTGCTGACGGAGTCATTGTGTACATACATTACATTACTTATCCTGTACTGATCCTGAGTTACATCCTGTATTATACTCCAGAGCTGCACTCACTATTCTGCTGGTGCAGTCACTGTGTACATACATTACTTATCCTGTACTAATCCTGAGTTACATCCTGTATTATACTCCAGAGCTGCACTCACTATTCTGCTGGTGCAGTCACTGTGTACATACATTACATTACTTATCCTATACTGATCCTGAGTTACATCCTGTATTATACTCCAGAGCTGCACTCACTATTCTGCTGGTGGAGTCACTTTGTACATACATTACATTACTTATCCTGTACTGATCCTGAGTTACATCCTGTATTATACTCCAGAGCTGCACTCACTATTCTGCTGGTGGAGTCACTGTGTACATACATTACTTATTCTGTACTAATCTTGCGTATCCTGAGCATGCTCCGATGCTCTTCCGTGCCCTGCGCTGGATTACACAGGGTGAGGGCTTTTTTGTTAATTTTACACTGCTAGATGGAGGCATTCGCCTAGCAGCTGAATCGTGCAGGGCAAAGACTTTTTTGGAGATCCGGTGACACATTTTGGATGATGACGTCACCGGTTCTAATGGGTGGGCTTTAGCGCTGCCCTAGCCTGTAAAATAGACATTTATTTTAGTATTAAAACACAAGAAAAACTATACAAATGTGGAATTGTTGTAATCGTACTGACCCCGAGAATGAAGGGAACAGGTCAGTTTTTCTGCATAACGAATGCCATAAGAAAAAAAAGAACCCATAAGATTGCTGAAAAATACGTTTTTTGTTTTTCAATTTCACCCCATTTGGAATTTTTTCCCAGTTACCATTACACTCTATGCAACAGTGAATGGTAGAATGTACAATTTGATCCGCAAAAAAGAAGCCCTCCTTTAGCTATGGGTATGGAAAAATAAAAAAGTTATGGTTCTGGGAAGGCTCGGAGTAAAAAATAAATAAATGGAAACCGAAAATCGCCATGTCCTCAAAGGGGTAGTGATCAGATAGGCCATCAATATCAGATCGGTTGGGGAGCTGGGGATCAGATCACCACTGTTCTGATATTGATCCTATGCAAGTGCAT
This sequence comes from Rhinella marina, assembly GCA_900303285.1. Classification (NCBI taxonomy): domain Eukaryota; kingdom Metazoa; phylum Chordata; class Amphibia; order Anura; family Bufonidae; genus Rhinella; species Rhinella marina. Next base: position 191,516 of record ONZH01029555.1, on the reverse strand, counting down.
GGGATGAACCTGCAAACCCCTGCGCCACCAGTCATAAGTAAAAGAGCCTGGAGAACATCGTTTGTCCTGTCCTTGGTTGGTGGTGGTCATACAGCAGATACAGACAGGCCTCCGTCTGCACATCACTGATCTATAGGTTTTATGATCACACATCCCAGTGTCCACGATATACATGAGGTAAAACGGCTGTCATTCATACTGGGAAGAATGTGTTGGGGGTGGTTGTCCATTATCTCTTGTACAGATAAAGCATGTTTCATATACAGTCCAAGCCAGGAGAAGGACGTGTCCAGACGTTTTTATTGGAGGTCCTACAGCCTCAATATAAATAACTTGCTAAAATGTTAAAACCTAAAAACTCCGGGGTCTTCATCCTCCCTCAGATACAGAAGTGTAACCTGGAAAAGAAAGAAAAAATTAGAAGGGGGTTATCCTCCACCCATGCCAAAATGGTCAGATTACTAATGTGTCTGCACCAAAAATTTGTCTAAAAAACAAAACAAAAAACTTGTGCCTATGGGGGGGGAGAGGAGGGGCTCCGATAGAGATCTGATACCTTTTATAGTAGTTAGAGTTGTTTTTTCCGATACCAAGCTCCGCATAGACTTACGTCGAGATTTATCAATCTATTTACGCCACTATGATGGTGTTACACCATGGTGCTCACGCCATAATTTGCAACTTTTTGAACTGATCATCACTCTTTTAAAGTGTTGAGAAAAGGGTGGGGCCCTTGCAGCCCACCGGATTTACTAAAATTTGTGCCAGAAACTGGTGTAAGTTATAGCTTAAGTCCACATTAAGGCCTAGCTGGTGTAGGTTTCAGTTTCCAGAGCCAGAAGATGCACCTAATTTATTAAGAGACATCTGCCTCCAGTGTATCTTACTCCAGTGCACTGGAAATGCCAGTTTTGATAGATCTCCGCCATAGTTAGATGATAACATTCTGTCTGCCTGCAGCCACCACTAGGGGGAGCTTGCTGCATACACCACTGTTATTGAAAGTCAGTGTATAACATTATGCAGTTAGCTCCCTCTAGTGGTGGCTTCATATAGCCAGCGTGATATCTTTTAAGAAGTTCAGGACCAGCATAATTTTGGTCTTCAGGGCCAGGCACAGCTTAGCCCTTTTTGACACGTTAGTTTAACAGTTATAACTTTATTTATTGCCCTAGTGACATGGGGTGCATATCATTTTTCCACACAATGTACAGTATATATACACTCACCGGCCACTTTATTAGGTACACCTGTCCAACTGCTCGTTAACACTTAATTTCTAATCAGCCAATCACATGGCGGCAACTCAGTGCATTTAGGCATGTAGACATTGTCAAGACAATCTCCTGCAGTTCAAACCGAGCATCAGTATGGGGAAGAAAGGTGATTTGAGTGCCTTTGAACGTGGCATGGTTGTTGGTGCCAGAAGGGCTGGTCTGAGTATTTCAAAAACTGCTGATCTACTGGGATTTTCACGCACAACCATCTCTAGGGTTTACAGAGAATGGTCCGAAAAAGAAAAAACATCCAGTGAGCGGCAGTTCTGTGGGCGGAAATGCCTTGTTGATGCCAGAGGTCAGAGGAGAATGGGCAGACTGGTTCGAGCTGATAGAAAGGCAACAGTGACTCAAATTGCCACCCGTTACAACCAAGGTAGGCAGAAGAGCATCTCTGAACGCACAGTACGTCGAACTTTGAGGCAGATGGGCTACAGCAGCAGAAGACCACACCGGGTGCCACTCCTTTCAGCTAAGAACAGGAAACTGAGGCTACAATTTGCACAAGCTCATCGAAATTGGACAGTAGAAGATTGGAAAACGTTGCCTGGTCTGATGAGTCTCGATTTCTGCTGCGACATTCGGATGGTAGGGTCAGAATTTGGCGTCAACAACATGAAAGCATGGATCCATCCTGCCTTGTATCAACGGTTCAAGCTGGTGGTGGTGGTGTCATGGTGTGGGGAATATTTTCTTGGCACTCTTTGGGCCCCTTGGTACCAATTGAGCATCGTTGCAACGCCACAGCCTACCTGAGTATTGTTGCTGACCATGTCCATCCCTTTATGACCACAATGTACCCAACATCTGATGGCTACTTTCAGCAGGATAATGCGCCATGTCATAAAGATGGAATCATCTCAGACTGGTTTCTTGAACATGACAATGAGTTCACTGTACTCAAATGGCCTCCACAGTCACCAGATCTCAATCCAATAGAGCATCTTTGGGATGTGGTGGAACGGGAGATTCGCATCATGGATGTGCAGCCGACAAATCTGCGGCAACTGTGTGATGCCATCATGTCAATATGGACCAAAATCTCTGAGGAATGCTTCCAGCACCTTGTTGAATCTATGCCACGAAGAATTGAGGCAGTTCTGAAGGCAAAAGGGGGTCCAACCCGTTACTAGCATGGTGTACCTAATAAAGTGGCCGGTGAGTGTATATGCTTCATTCTAGAATTTTTAGGCTTATACATTGAAAAAAATATATATTTTTTTCAGCTATTTCTTTTCTGTTAAAGGGGTTATAATTGAAAAGATAATGACGATGTCCTCAGGATAGGTTATAAATATCACATTGGTGGGGGTCCGAATCCTGGCACCCCCACCGATTAGTTGTTTAAGGGAGCCGCTTCACTCCCAGCAGCTTTCAAAGCACAGCGCCGTACATCGTATAGTGGCCGTGCTTGGTATTGCAACCCAGCCCCATTGACTTGAATTGGCCTGAGTTGCAACTAGGCCATGTGACCGATGTACAGTGATGTCACTGACCTAGGAAGAGGCTCATGGGGTTCCCGACCTCTTCCAACAGCTGATCTGTGAGGGACCCGAGCATCAAACCCCTGGACATCTGATATTGATCACCTATCCTGAGGAAAAGTCATCGATATCTTTTCCTGGATAACACATAAGAGGATTCTTTACGGTAAGAGCAGTGAGACTATGGAACTCTCTGCCTGAGGAGGTGGTGATGGTAAGTTCACTAAAAGAGTTCAAGAGGGGCCTGGATGTATTTCTGGAGGTAATAATATTACAGGTTATAGTTACTAGAGAGGGGTCGTTGATCCAGGAAGTAATTTTGATGCCTGTTTGGGGTCGGGAAGGAATTTCTTCCCCTAAAGTGAGGAAAATTGTCTTCTACCTCACAGGGTTTTTTTTGCCTTCCTCTGGATCAACTTGCAGGATAACAGGCCGAACTGGATGGACAGAGGGCTTTTTTCGGCCTTATAAACTACCCCTTTAATATAATATTACCCTAAAATAGACTTTTTATTTGTGTTCGTCAGTGTCTACCATAAGTTTTGATGTCCAGGTTCAGGTAATTAGGTCTTGAGCACTGGTACAAGAATGATTTTGGAATTTTTGTGGGGTGTTTTTTCCGCATAGTTATTCATTAATTTATTTCTCCCAGTCCCTCAGAGGTCAGAAAAAATATTGGAGTACTTCTAATTTTTTTTTTTTACACTATACTTTTCCACTGTAACTGGGGGTGCACAAAAGCCCCAGTTACCAGGGAACTATGCCCATTTGCAGTGACGGTGGTTACAGGTAGACCCGGTAGATCCTGGCGATCATGTGATCGGTCAATATCTCTCAGTAAGGGCCCGTTCACTTGTTCACACGTTCAATTGTGGAATTGGTGCAGCCCTGTTCACTTTAATGATCACGGGCTCCATGCCACGGCTCCGCAAAAAAAAAAAAAAAAGTCCTATTCCTGTCTGCAATAGCAGACAAGAATAGGCATTTAGAATGCGGTGCCGGGCCGCGTTGGCATCCGTGGTATTGCGCATCCGCAATACCACGGCCGTCCGAGCGGCCCCTAAGTGCTATGTATGAGTGGCAGAGAACACAAGTGGTGACTCCTGTCTTCTCTCTCTGTGACCTTCAGCTCTGCAATCTCGGGCAGTCAGCTAAAGGCCGCACTATAAATATACTATGGCGCAGACTTTAGACCACCCACAGGAGGTCCTGAACGGGTTAAATCTATGTCTGTGTATGAGATTCAGAACTCAAAAATGAGATCTGGCTGCAATAAACATTAAGGAAGAAATTAAAGGGGTTTTCTGGGTGTTTAATAAAGCCTTAAAGGGGTTCTGTAGTTCTTTTAAACTGATGATCTATCCTCTGGATAGATCATCAGCATCTGATCGGCGAGGGTCTGACACCCGGGACTCCCGCCGATCAGCTCTTTGAGAAGGCAGCGGTGATGCAGGAGCGCCGCGGCCTTCTCTATGTTTTCCTCAGGTCCAGTGACGTCACGGCTACTATCACTGGCCTGGGCGGAGCTAAGCTCCATTCAAGTGAATAGAGCTTACTTGTACCGTGCATGGACTGAAATTCCCATAATGCCATGGGGCCAGGTTAGAGCAGGATTCAGACGCCTGGCCCTGTCTATGTGCCAGGCAAAGGAGGCGCTTACCGTGAAGAGAAACGGAATTGGGGTGCACCAAGAGGCTAGGGCCTGCTTTTAGTGCTCTGAACATCTCATTTACATATTTGAACAAACCTCTTTTGACAGATGCTTAAAGGGGTTCTCTAGTTTTAAAAAACCGATCTTCATACACCCTAGTAAGGATTTCTGAGTTAATGGTGGGGTCCACTGGTCAGGATTCTCATTCTGATACAAAGAGTGTCTCTCGCTCTGGAGGACCTGTCCCTGTCCCGCATTACACAGCCAACCTGTTGATGTGAATGGCGCTGTGTAATACCTCATTTCCCCTGTGGGGGTGCTGCAGGAAAACCTAACTCTAATGCTTCAGTCACACCTCCGCATGTGTTTTCCGTTCCGTTTATTATTATTTTAAAAAAAAACGGATGACGTTCCGTATGTCATCCATGTTTCCCTTTTTTTTGCGGATCCATTGTAACAATGCCTATCCTCGTCAGCAAAACGGACAAGAATAGGACATGTTCTATCTTTTTTGCGGAACAGAAATACGGACATACGGAAGTGGAATGCATACGGAGTACCTTCCTTTTTTTTTGCGGACCCATTGAAATGAATGGTTCCGCATACGGTCTGCAAAAAAAACGGAACGGACACGGAAACAAAATACGGATGCGTGAATGAAGCCTTACTGCCAGGTTACTTCCTGAATTAGGCTACTTTCACACTAGTGTTTTTTCTGGATCCGGCAGGGTTCAGCAAAAACGCTTCCGTTACTGATAATACAACTGTCTGCATCTGTTATGAACGGATCCGATTGTATTATCTTTAACATTGCTGAGACGGATCCGTCATGAACTCCACTGAAAGTCAATGGGGGACGGAACCGTTTTCTATTGGGTCAGATTGTGTCAGAGAAAACGGATCCGTCCCCTCCTGCATGAGTCCATTATGTACGATGTGACCTCCTCATATAACTACTGTGGTTACTAGACCTGGAGAAGTTTATACGAGGAGATAAAGACGCAACGCGCACAACGACGCAAATTGGCTGCCAGGCCCAAATTTCTTAGAAAGGTATACAGGTAAGTAGCCTTGCATTCTATAATCTACTTCTTCTGCGCAGACAGTTGATGTGCAGATGGCTGGTACATGTGGTGCCGCTTATCTCCAGGGGATTGGGCATGTTGGGGGAAAGTTAGGTGTCATCTACACACAGTATACATGCCTATTACACCACATCTCTGCATACAGCGCACGGGATACTCACATCCTCTGCTATTGATACACGTTGAACTCGCTCACCGACGCATAAGCGTTATCATCTGCAGAGAAGGATGGACACAGAACGTTACATCAGAACTTGTACATGGCCAATATGGCTGCCATTACAGCCCCGGTACTACATGATGTAAAAATGACATAATCAAGGAGAATTGAACCTTGCGTGAGATGAAGTGACGTCCATACTGGCTATCACCCAGCTTTCCCAGACTCCAGGACTTGTATATACAAGGGAGTTTTCAATCAAATAAGCAAAGTGCAATGGACGTCCACTTACTTTCTATGCGAAAACTTAAAGGAGTTGTTCATATTTGGAGAGGCCCTTTAAATGTGTACATACAGTATGTGATCTATGAAGCAGCATTGCTCTGCATGCCATATCAGCGATTTCCATTACTTCATCAAGATAAGAGATATAATAGAAGAAACTGGACACTTTGACTACCAAACTGCACAATGCGAATCAATAACCTTGTGAGCTCTCACCTGATGCAAAGCTGGGTGTCTGCAGTGGACCTCGCCTGGAAAATACCAATGACACATGTAATGTGCAGCAACAGAGAAGGGAAAGCATTATAGCAGTATTCATGATGGATGTTTCAGCTGCTTAGGTATTACCCGCTTGGGGTACAGGATAATGACACTGACACTTGGGGTACAGAATAATGACATGAACTGACACTTGGGGTACCACTTGACTTGGGGAGAGGTATACGACACTGACTTGGGGTACAGGATAATGACACTGACACTTGGGGTACAGGATAATGACACTGACACTTGGGGTACAGGATAATGACACTGACACTTGGGGTACAGGATAATGACACTGACACTTGGGGTACAGAATGACACTGGACACTTGGGGTACAGGATAATGACTGACACTGGGTACAGGATAATGACACTGACACTTGGGGTACAGGATAATGACACGACACTTGGGTACAGGATAATGACACTGACACTTGGGGTACAGGATAATGACAATGACACTTTGACACTGACACTTGGGTACAGGATAATGACACTGACACTTGGGGGGTACAGGATAATGACACTGACACTTGGGGTACAGGATAATGACACTGGATAATGACACTGACACTTGGGGTACAGGATAATGACACTGACACTTGGGGGACACTGACACAGGATAACTGACACACAGGATAATGACACGGGGTGACTGGGTACAGGTACAGGATGACACTGACACAATTCACACTGACACTTGACACTTGGGTACAGGATACATGAACATTGACACTTGGGGTGACAGGATAATGACACTGACACTTGGGGTACAGGATAATGACACTGACACTTGGGGTACAGGATAATGACACTGACACTTGGGGTGGATAATGGCTGACAGGATAGGATAATGACACTGACACTGGACAGGGTACAGGAATACTTGACACTGACACTTGGGGTACAGGGATAATACACTGACACTTGGGTGGGATAATGACACTGACACTTGGGTACAGGATGACATGACACACTGGACACACTGGGGTGGGCTGTGCAGGTAATGGACACTAGGTACAGGATACATGACACTGACACTGACACTTGGGGTACAGGATAATGACACTGACACTGGGGTACAGGATACATGACACTGACACTTGGGGTACAACACGGATAATGACACTTGGGGTACAAATGACACAATTTTGGGGACACTACAGGATACACTGACACTGACACTTGACACTTGGGTACAGGATAATGACAACACTGACACACTTGGCGGGTACAGGATAATGACACTGACACTGGGGGTACAGGTACAGGATAATGACACACTGACACTCGGGGTACAGGATAATGGACACTGACACTGACACTCGGGGTACAGGATAATGACACTACAGGGACACTTGGGGTACAGGACACTACACGGGATAATTGACACACTGACACTTGGGGTACGTACAGGATAATGACACTGACACTTGGGGTACAGGATAATGAACACTGACACTTGGGGTACAGGATAATGACACTGACACTCGGGGTACAGGATAATGACACTGACACTGGGGTACAGGAATAAATGACACTGACACGGGTACTATGGCTTGGGGTACAGGGACTGAACTTGGGGTACATACACTGACAGGGGTACAGGATACATGACACTGACACGGGGTCAGGGATCACTTGGGTACAGGATAATGACACTGACACTGGGGGTACAGGATGACACTCGGGGTACATGACACTGACACTTGGGGTACACACTAATGGGGTACACTGACACTGACACTGACACTGGGTACAGGATAATGACACTACAGGGAATGACATGACACACTGACACTTGGGGTACAGGATACATGACACGGGGTACACGGGATGACACTGACACTTGGTACAGGTACAGGATGACACTTGACATGACAGACACTTGGGGTACAGGATACATGACATGACACTAATGACACTGACACTTGGGTACAGGATAATGACACTGACACTGAGGATAATACATGACACTGGATACATGTGGGGTACAGGACATAATGACACTGACACTTGGGGTACAGGATGACATGACACTGACAGGATAATGACATGACACTTGGGGGGACACTACAGGACAGGATAATGACACTGACACTTGGGGTACGGGACAATTACACTGACACTTGGGGTATACAGACACTGACACTCGGGGTAATAAACACTGACACTTGGGGTACAGGATAATGACACTGACACTTGGGGTACGGGACAATTACACTGACACTTGGGGTACAGGATAATGACACTGACACTCGGGGTACAGGATAATGACACTGACACTTGGGGTACGGGACAATTACACAGATACTCGGGGTACGGGATAATGACACTGACATTTGGGGTACAGGACAATGACACTGACACTTGTGGTACAGGATAATAACACGCTGATACTTGGGGTACAGAATTATGTACAGGACCCCGGGGGTCTCACCTTATGACCGGTGTTGTGCTCCTCTGGTTATTATAGAAGTTCTCATAGGGAATGGGGGCTAAAAATAAAGTGATATAAAGTTATAAAGTAGCTGGGAGACAGAAGAACTTAGGCAGAAATTACCCCTCCAAAAGACGAGAGACCGCAGCAGCAAGTGATCAACACCACTGTCACCTGCTCCTGACCATGGGAGGAGATTTATTCAAGGGGTATTCCCTTCATAGACAAAGGAGCCATATCGCTAGGATTGTCTGATAGGTGCGGATCCCACCGCTGGGACTAGGTGCAGCTCCCCGCTGCTCCTATAGAAATGAATGGGAGTGCACCGCGCATGTGTGGCCACCGCTCCCATTCATTTCTGTGGAGCCGATGGAAATAGCCGAGCCAGTGCTTGGCTATTTTCGGTGGCCCTATACAAATGAATGGAGGGCGGCTGCGCGGTGCGCCCTCCGTTCATTTCCCCGCTCCGTTCTCGATATAGGTGCGGGTCCCAGCGATATGCCCCCATTGTGTGAGATAGGAAAAACCCTTTCAATGCAAGGAACAAGCTGCGTGAGTTCCTGTTCTGACCTTTTCTCCTCTGACAGGATAACATGGCGGTATAATGATTTATAAAGCTGTGTGTCCCTGCCAGACCTGTATCTGCTGAATTACACTGACAGCATTATGTCAGAATAATTCAGTAGATTCAAGGTCTGGCAGAGAGACACACAGCATTATAATGCCATATGATGCTGTCAGAGGTGTTGTCTGGTTTATATCATTATGACACCCTGCGGTTAGTCTCTGCAGGCGCTGGGTCATACCTGGGGGTTTATCTCCTGTTCTGTGGCCTTCTGTGAAGTGTTCTATGTCTTTCTCTATGTTGCAGCCCTCCAGTGCTCTCCGCACCTCTTCACACATCTAGAAAGGAGAGAGCCGCATGTCAAGAGGTACAGCAGAATTCACACTTTACCACAGGTGCTCCTCTTCCCTCTCTTTAAGGTAGGTACAGTCACTTTTGGGGTCATTTATCAAGTTGGTGTAAAGTAGAACTGGCTTTGTTGCCCCTAGCAACCAATCAGATTCCTCCTTACATCTTTCACAGCTCCTTAAGAAAATAAAAGGAGGAATGTGATTGGTTGCTATAGGCAATTAAGCCAGTTCTACTTTACACGAGTTTCATAAATGAACCCATTTGTCTCCATTTTCTCATCTCCATAGAAGTCAGTGAGAAATGTCTCTTACCCCATCGGTGGTGACACACTGCTGGGACAGCTGATTGACGTGCGTCCACACCGCATTCCTGTAATAGTTTATCCGGTCCCACTCTTGGTTCTCAAAAAACTGGAAGCAAAAATGAATGTTATAATATACTGGACATTACCATCAATACAGACAGATTATCTATAATATCTATCTGTCTATCTATCTATCTATCTATCTATGTCTCTCTAATATGTATCTATCCGTCCATCTCATTCATTCTCTCACCAGTAGACAATTATTCTAATGGGAACAGCAGACGGTCCCAGGACTTAATATAAAGCCCAGTACAGACATGTGCGGCTCCGGCTCCGCATGGACTTTTGGTTGGAGTAAAATCATGGATTACCTTAACAGTTGTGTGACATTAAAGGGTTATTCTCATTTTAGACAATGGGGGCTAGGATATGCCCCCATTGTCTTATAGGTGCGGGTCCCACCACTGGGACCCGCACCTATATCCAGAACGGAGACCCCGAACTGAATGAGGGCGCACTGCGCATGCGCAGCCACCCTCCATTCATTTCTATGGGGCCGCCGAAAATAGCCGAGCGCTGGCTCGACTACTTCCGTCGGCTCCATAGAAATGAATGGGAGCGCACCGCGCATGCACGGCCCGGCTCCCATTCATTTCTATGAGCGCAGCAGGGAGCTGCGCCTGGTGGTTGCTGGACCCCCGGAAACCCGGGGTCCTCCAGGCACAGCGCTCCCCGCTCCGATCTGGATATAGGTGCGGGTCCCAGCGGTGGGACCCGCACCTATAAGACAATCGGGTATATCCTAGCAATATGCCCCCATTGTCTAAGATGAGAATACCCCTTTAAAGAGGTTGTGTCATCTGATACGTTAGGGTATATCAGGGACCAGCACCTATCTCTAGAAGAGAGCCCGGAGAGTGAAGGGGAGTGCACCGCGCATGTGCGACCGCCCTCCATTTCTATGGGACTGTTGAAAACAGCCGAGTGCTGTCTCGGCTATTTCCATCAGCTCAATACAAGTGAATGGACCAGTGGCCCCGCTTGGCCTGTGTACTTCCCATTCATTTCTATGGGACTTCCCAACTATTTTTGGAACTCCCATAGAAGTGAATGGCAGCTGCGCATGCGCGGTGTGCTCTCCTTTACTTTGCTGGCTATGTTTCAGAGATGCTTGTCATGACACAACCTCTTTATTGACAATCACATAAATTGGCATTGTCAGAGTGCAGTCGCACGGTCAGATTTCCTTATGCAGTTTTTGAAGCCAAAACCAAGAGTGAATTCAAAAAGGAGAAGTGATATCTGTCCTTAAAGGGTTTGAGTCTACTGTTTAGGCTACTTTCACACTAGCGTTTACATTTTTCGGTATTGAGATCCGTCATTGGGTCTCAATACAGTTCAGTTCAGTTTTGTCCCCATCGACAATGAGTGGGGACAAAACGGAAGCCTTTTTCCCCCAATACTGACATCCTATGATGGATCTCAACAGCAGAAAGGGAAAGCACAGATGTGAAAGTGGTCTAAGTGTGCATGCTGGAAGTTGTAGTTTCACAGCAGCTGGAGTGCCAAAAGTTATGGACCTCTGCTCTAAAAAGTATTTTCATCAATTACTCTATTTGCAGTTTTCTCCTATCCCCCATGCTTGAATCCTACGTCCTGATTTGTCATGTGTCCGCTGTCCCATCATTCCATAAGACATTGAGCTGTATCCTGACATCAGCTGATCATGTGACACTAACCACGCCCCTTGTTCTTACCAATGACAATTCCTACGTCTTAAATTACAAGGCTCCAAAACAGGACGTAACCTAGAGTGACTGAAAATCAAAACCAATTTGCCACAGGGCACAATGGTCGGCTAATTACTTTAGAATAAGGCAGTTTTGATAAATGGTGGTATTTGGGAAAAGTGATATAACAGCGATATCTGTTGGGCAGGATACATTTATATTAGTGGCACAACCCCTTTAATACTTTCTCTCCTTTCATGATCCACTCCTGATTTGGGCTTCCAAAACAGCATGAGGAAACCTGTGGCTTTACTTTTAAATTCTTGCAATCCTCGGAATCCTTTTTGGAATACATTGAGGCTGTGGGACCGTAACTTAAGTCCATGTTCACATGCAGCAAAAAACGGTTTACCACAGAAATAGAGAGAGGTGGAACAGCAGCGAGCATGCTAGGGGTCCCAGGAGTCATACCCCCACAGATCAAATACTTGGCCCCTATCCTGGGAAAACCCCTTTAAGGTGTATTAGGAGTTCTATTACCTCTAGTAGTGGCTTATTGCCCTCTACCCACTAAAAAACACCAGGAGGGTTATGGATGGCCTTGCATTTAAAGAAGAACTCTCACAAAAAAATTATATTCTCTGACCTGCTAGGAAGGTACATGATGTCATCTGTAGTGAATGTAATCTTCTCATCAGTGATTGTGAGTTATAACCTCCCTTCTGATCCTCAGCTGTGTCATGTGACTAACACTCTGATCTCCAACTGACACATGACCCCGGTATTGGCTATTTCGCACGGTTCCCACACTCCACCCCACTCCCACCACAACCCATAAATAATGACACAAACATCATGTTGGATTTTATCGGCCACAGCAGCCGTTTTATTATAATTAAATATATAAATATTTTATCCCCAACATTACCACTAACCTATATGCAACGGCATATGACAACAGATCCACCCAACATATGTATAACATATACCAGTAATACTAATACCAACGAAGGAAGGTCCTCGATGCCCCAACTATTATTAATTCTTCCATAGGGTACTCCATCTTGCCCCCAGCCGATGAGCGCCAGCTCAGAGGCACCAAAGATGGCCCTAAAAGCCTGCCCCGAAAATAACAACCATGGGAGTCCACCCCTAACCATAGGCCCCCCCATCCTCCAGAACCTGTTAATCCATCAACTCCGAGGACTTCCCTCCGCCACAAACGCACAAGCTTGACCCCTTAAGCTCGTGCGTCACCCCACACACCCAGGGCCGTTTCAATGCCGCCTTGCAAAGCAAGACACCACAGGTCTATACCAACTGCATTGAGATGCACACCATCGCCACGCCAGAACGCCCCCGAATCCTGCTCTAAATCTGAATGTCGCACTGCCACCGCACCATTCCGTGACGTAAATCTACCGACTGCCCGATTTACCTTTATCCTGGCCTTGTTCACTCGGTCAGCCGACCGAGCCCCACGCCACACTTTCCGAAACACTATGTCCGACCACACGGTTACTACGCCCAGGAACAAGGCCCATATCCGCAACATGTCAAACTTGACATCTCTAATTAGCTCCCGGAATGGTCGTGCTCCCAAGTCATTACCACCTACATGCAGAACCAATATATCCGGGGGTTGGTCCAAGCGTACAAACCTGTGAATCTCAGGTAACACATTGCTCCATACAATGCCTCTCTTACCCAGCCAACGAATTACCACCACCTCCCTCGAAAAACCAAGCTGTCGCCCATCCCTTTGCACAGCCGCACGCAAGGCTCCCCAGAATACATATGAATGGCCCATGATCCATACTAGTGGAGGCTGTCGATCTGCAACGAGAAAGAAAAGAAAACAAGGACACCCCCCAACATTAAGCTGTTGTAACCAACATTCTGTTAACGACATCTAAAACACAACTGAATCTATCCATTTCAAAGACGTTCCGGACGTTCATACGACCTGAAGAGCAGCGACTCCCACCGTCCAATTTGCTTAACAACCTCGTCTCCAGCCCCGCATCTAGCCGCCTCCGTAGCCGCTCCTATCCGAAACGAATGACCTGTATAACCCTTTAAATCCAAACCCAAGTAATCCAAACATTTCCGAAAAACCTCAAGGAACTGAAAACGAGACAAGTATGACCCGTCCCCATGAATCAAAAGCGGCACGAACATTCCTGGTCTCACTACCCGATAATCCCTCAAACAACCCAGAGGGCACATAAAACACCCCGGCACGGCATACAAGACCACTTTATAGCCCTTTTCACACAGTTTTCGACCGCCGAATCCGAAACTCCACCCTGTCCGAGTACAAATCGACATCCTTGTTCCATAACCCACCCGGTCTCCGGACACTGCCGCTAACTAACTCCCCCAAACGAAGCGCCCCAAAAAATGCCAAAGAAAACACCAACTTGAAAAGCAACACCTCAAACCCAGACTTACCAATCTTTTCCACACCCCTTCCCAGATCTAACAACAAAGCAAAAGACACTGGCCTCGACCGTCCTTAAACGTCTCCACCCTTTCAACGCCTGAGTTACCAGAAACCCTTTTGTAACATCCGTCATACCCCTTAAACGAAAACCGAACGCCAGCCCTGCAATCGTCCTATTTAATTTAGCTACAGACCATCTGTCCTCCCTACAATGCCCCAAAAACAACGACATAGGGGCCTCCAAATCCCCTTCCAAACCGACTCCCAACCTACTGCACCAAATTTACCATTCATTCCAAGCCGTCTCATAAGTATCCCACGTATTTGGGGCCAACGACGACCGAATCATCCCTGCGACTGTTCTTCCAGCAGCTCCCAAAGACAAATTGGGCAAAATAGAGGAACCTCTACTGCATCCGGCGCCAGCAGCCTAAAACGCTCCCACTGAAAACGAGAAAGCGCATCAGCTATACTATTCTGCACCCCCGGAACATGGACCGCCACCACCCATGCATTTAATGACAGACACTCAAGGACCAAGCATTGCAATAGCTGCACCACCTGGGGCGACGATGCCGACAGCGAGTTGATCGACTAAACTACCCCCAGATTATCACAATGAAAACGCACTTTTCGATTGCGAAATCTGTCCCCCCACAAGAAAACCGCCACCACTATGGGAAACAATTCCAGCAGCGCTAAATTGCGAACCCAACCCTTAGTAACCCAACTCTCTGGTCATCTCTCTGCGCACCACTGCCCCTGACAAAAAAAACCCAAACCCTGTCCCCCCGGCCGCATCCGAAAACAACTCAAAGTCAAAACAATCAATCGCCTCACTCAGTAACAGCGAACGCCCGTTATAAGTGTCCAGGAAGGAAACCCACACCCGCAGGTCTGCACGCAACTCCCTTCCCAAACGTATATAATGATGAGGCGCCGCCGCTTTCGAAGTCGCCATAGACAACCGCCGTGAAAAAACCCTGCCCATCGGCATAATCCGACAAGCAAAGTTCAACTTCCCCAACAGCGACTGCAAATCCCGCAATTGCATCTTTTCCAGGCACTGTGCCCGCCGCGCCGTGTCCCTCAAATCCATCAACTTGTCTTCCGGCAACCGACATTCCATTCTATCCGTATTAATGACGATACCTAAAAAACTGAGCTCCGTCGCTGGGCCCACCGTCTTTTCTGGTGCCAACGGTACACCAAAAGCTGCAAACAATGATTCTAGCATATGCAATAACAACGAGCAAACTGTTGAGTCTGACAGGCCGATGCACAAAAAATCGTCCAGGTAATGTATTATGGACGACCAACCCGCCACGTCCGCCACCGCCCACTCCAAAAAGGTACTGAACGTTTTGAAGTAAGCACACGAAATCAACAAATTATTGCCCTTCCCAGGAACAACCTAACAAATGCACACTATCAGGGTGCACCGGTAGTAACCGAAAAGCCGCCTCAATATCAACTTTTGCCAATAGAGCCCCTTTTCCGAATTTTCTCACCCAACCAACAGCCGCGTCAAATGATGTATACACCACCGAACACAAGTCAGGGTCAATCCCATCATTGACCGACGCACCCTTTGGATATGACAAGTGGTGAATGAGCCGAAATTTTTTCGGCTCTTTCTTAGGCACCACTCCCAAAGGTGAAAACCACAAATTCGCCAATAGAGGTTCGGAAAAGGGGCCGGCCATCCGCCCCAACTGAACCTCCCGAAACTGTTTTTCCGTGACTACCTCCGGATGATCGTACGCCGACCGCAAATTCTTTTTTAATAAAACCGCATCTCCTGGAACAAAAGGGATACGAAAACTGCACCGAAAACCTTCCCTTAACAAACTCGCTGCCGCCTCATTGGGGTACCTATTTAGAATGGGTTCCATCCTTTCCAGGCGCACTGGCGTCACCCCCTTTTGAATTCCCATCCCCCCTTTTGACTTATGTCCTCTGAAACATCTATTGGCCCCGTGCGCTCCCCCACACGAAGTGCATTCGTGTTTAAACTTACACTTGGCACCGAATTTACAACCACCGTCGTTAAATAAAAAGCACAATCCTTTTGCCGAAGCTGCAACGAAATTTGATTGGCTTGTTTGGGTTGAGCCCCCCGCTTTCCCACTGAAAGGACTGCCCCGACCGAACTGGTGCCGTAACTTTTAACCAGAGCGCGATATCTTTATGATCCCAATGGATGTTGGGACGTACCGCTTTTCGCTGACGAAATTGTTTGTCGTAACGTAGCCATGCTTGACCCCCATACACCCGGTATGCCTCGCCAATCGCGTCTGAATAGCAAAAAAGCACCGAACAGCATTCAGGAGCCTTTTCCCCAATGACGCTTGCTAGGATTGCAAAAGCCTGCAACCAATTAGCAAATGTCCGCGGAATTAGCCGGAACCGCCGCTTCTCTTCCTCCTCCTTTTTCCCGTCATCTCTTTTTGCCCGATCTAAATTAAAACGCTCAAGGGGGAGTAGCGAAAAAATTTCCACATACTCCCCCTTCCAAATTTTTTCCTTTATGTCCTTCTTCAAGTGCGCACCTAATGGGCCCTCAAAGCATACGTAAACTTCCCCCTTTGCCTTGTCGTCCATCCTGACTGGCTCGTCTTCCAGCGTACCCCCAGCCTGCGTTTGTACTAACACTGACCCCCCAGACGACGACGCACCCGCACTGCCCCTGTTAGAATCCCCCCCAATCTGCATACGTGCAGTACACGTCCCTACCTGGTGTAAAGGATTGCCCCCTGACCCCGCAACCCCCCATGCAGGTAACGGCGACCCCCCTAAACTCCCCAACCCCGATGTTAAGGCCGCCAAACCACCCAAAAAACCTAACAGCCCCCCCCCACGTCCCTCGAAAGCACCCTGCCCCCCAGGGAACTAAGGATAGAAAGGATAGGTCCCCATGTTAACTCACCAGGCTGCCTGGGCGCTGTAAACCCACTAGCCGAAAGTCCGGACTCCATTCCTGCCGACGCTCCTGGGTCCTGATGCTGCGGACCACTTACTCGGATGGCTCCTGATCTCCCGGCTCCCGAGACGTCACAGACCACCGAAGGGAGAGTGGGGCCAGCGTCCTGCTGCCTGTTCTCCAAGTCCAGCCACGCGTCCTGGCCCCTGCTGAAGCTCGATGGGCCAGCCTCCTGCTGCCCGTTCCTACTGCTAAGCCTGCTTCCTCCTTCACCACCTCTACTGCTACAGGGGGAGGTAGCCCTCTCGTCCCTCACCGCTCCACGTCGGGTGTCCTCCCCTGCAACTGCACGGGGATCCACCGAATCCGGTCCTGAAGCTTGCACTGATTCTACGTCTGTTGGACGGCGGGACGGCTGGGCAGAAGTCTGCTGTCCCTCCGCCCAACGTGGAGGATCCCTGGTGGGGCTCCTGAGCCAGAGCCGGACCCGGGGGACCTGCTCTGGACTCAGGCGCACCGGCGGCCTTGAGCGCCATGGCCGGCGAGTCTCACTCTGCCCTGACCTGTCCCCTTCCTCCTCCGGATGCAGCAGGCCCTGAAGCTGTGCCTGCAACCATGCTGGCCCTTGCTCTACCGCCTTCTCTCACAGCTGCCTGATCAGGGCTTCCACCTCAGCCATCGTTAAACCAGGTGGAGACTTTTTACCACTGCCTACTCTGTACCTCCCTCACTGGTTGTTTGCTCAAAATGGCACCTTTCTCGCTCCAGACCTTCCCCTATATAAGCCCTCCATCTAGCACAACCCCCCTCCTTTAAAACATCCAATCACCTGCACCCCAACCTCCCTATCGCCACCCCTCGGCATGCCGGCCTCCCCCCAGGCTTTGCCTTCAAGTCCGGCCATACTGGACAGGAAGTCAGTTACTTCTCTATTCATTCCTATGAGACTGACATCGAGGCTCCCATAGGAATACATGGAGAAACTGGCTTTCTGTCCACACATAAGATGCTGTGAAAGTCTGATTCTGGTCACATGACACAGCTGAGGAACTGAAGGGAGGTTATAACTCACAAATACAGTCACTGATAAGATTAACCTTCACTACAGATTACATCAGGTACCTTTCTAACAGGTCAGTGAATACATTTTTTGTGGGAGTGCTTCTTTAAATTCTGCCAAACATTTGTCTGTGAATTTCCCCCTTTGCAGTGCAATGTGTGACATCTTGTGGGTGTGAACCTTGGCTGCAAGCCCTCAAATCCGTCACATCCTTACACAGGATCATCAGGACCATCAATGGTGGTACGTTACCATACAAGCCATAATGTGCTCCTTCTGCCAGTCTTCCCGTACTTTATCCAGCTGAATGATATTTTGCTGGTAGGTTTTATCTGGAAAAAAATGGGACAGCTTCTCAGCTTCTTCATCAGCCCTATTATCACTTAAAAGGCCAGACTGCCTCATACACATGTACAAGGTCTAAAAGTGGAAGCCTGGGCTTCAAATCTTAAAGTGACCCTCCGGCTCAAGAAAAAAATCTCATTAACTGGGGAACACGCAGAACATTTTTCTGGTGACCTCCTTTTCATCTTTTCAGCTGAAGGTCCGCCAGTTCCTGGGCTCCTCTACTGCCATCCAAGATGGCCGGAACTCTTCTTAGCCTACTTGATGTATACTGTGCATTTGGTAGTCCAAGACATTTCAGGTTCTTTTTGATTGGCCAGTACTGGAGGGTCATTTTAATGTTGAGAAGAGAAGGTGACAGTGCTGCCCTGGAGGGGGAGCCCAGAGTGGAATTGTTGAGTCCCCCATGTGTTTTTGCAAGTAGCCTCCAGTCCCTCAAGGGCCATAGTTAGAATCCGCCATCTTGAGGTTGTGTTTGATCTTTCCTTTGCTCTCTATATTCAGTTAGTTGCCCGCTCATGTCACCCGCACCTCCCCAGAATTTGCCCTTTTCATACCAGAGACAGCAAATATTTTTAATGGCGACCTGAATTATTCTTATTTTGAGAATTCATTACAGTCTCAGTCTTCAACTCACTAAACCCTGTGCCAGTCACTGCACTCGTGCCTTTACCCTGTGCCAGTTACTATACCAGTGCCTTTACCCTGTGCCAGTTACTATACCAGTGCCTTTACCCTGTGCCAGTCACTGCATCCGTGCCTTTCCCCTGTGCCAGTTACTATACCAGTGCCTTTACCACGTGCCAGTCACTACACCCGTGCCTTTACCCTGTGCCAGTCACTGTACCCATGACTTTACCCTGTGCCAGTCACTGCACCCATGCCTTTACCCTGTGTCGGTCACTGCACCCGTGCCTTTCCCCTGTGCCAATCACTGCACCCGTGCCTTTCCCCTGTGCCAATCACTGCACCCGTGCCTTTCCCCTGTGCCAGTCACTGTACCCATGACTTTACCCTGTGCCAGTCACTGCACTCGTGCCTTTCCCCTGTGCCAGTCACTGCACTCGTGCCTTTACCCTGTGCTGGTCAGTGCACCCGTGCCTTAACCCTGTGCCAGTCACTGCACCCCTGCCTTTACCCTGTGCCAGTCACTGCACCCGTGCCTTTACCCTGTGCCGGTCAGTGCACCCGTGCCTTAACCCTGTGCCGGTCAGTGCACCCGTGCCTTAACCCTGTGCCAGTCACTGCATCCGTGCCTTTACCCTATGCCAGTCACTATACCAGTGCCTTTACCCTGTGCCAGTCACTGCATCCGTGCCTTTACCCTGTGCCAGTTACTATACCAGTGCCTTTACCACGTGCCAGTCACTACACCCGTGCCTTTACCCTGTGCCAGTCACTGTACCCATGACTTTACCCTGTGCCAGTCACTGCACCCATGCCTTTACCCTGTGTCGGTCACTGCACCCGTGCCTTTCCCCTGTGCCAATCACTGCACCTTGCCTTTCCCCTGTGCCAGTCACTGTACCCATGACTTTACCCTGTGCCAGTCACTGCACCCATGCCTTTACCCTGTGTCGGTCACTGCACCCGTGCCTTTCCCCTGTGCCAATCACTGCACCCGTGCCTTTCCCCTGTGCCAATCACTGCACCCGTGCCTTTCCCCTGTGCCAGTCACTGTACCCATGACTTTACCCTGTGACAGTCACTGCACCCATGCCTTTACCCTGTGTCGGTCACTGCACCCATGCTTTTACCCTGTGCCAGTCACTGCACTCGTGCCTTTACCCTGTGCCGGTCAGTGCACCCGTGCCTTAACCCTGTGCCAGTCACTGCACCAGTGCCTTTACCCTGTGCCAGTCACTATACCAGTGCCTTTACCCTGTGCCAGTCACTGCATCCGTGCCTTTCCCCTGTGCCAGTTACTATACCAGTGCCTTTACCACGTGCCAGTCACTACACCCGTGCCTTTACCCTGTGTCGGTCACTGCACCCGTGCCTTTCCCCTGTGCCAATCACTGCACCCGTGCCTTTCCCCTGTGCCAGTCACTGTACCCATGACTTTACCCTGTGCCAGTCACTGCACCCATGCCTTTACCCTGTGTCGGTCACTGCACCCGTGCCTTTCCCCTGTGCCAATCACTGCACCCGTGCCTTTCCCCTGTGCCAGTCACTGTACCCATGACTTTACCCTGTGCCAGTCACTGCACCCATGCCTTTACCCTGTGTCGGTCACTGCACCCGTGCCTTTCCCCTGTGCCAATCACTGCACCCGTGTCTTTCCCCTGTGCCAGTCACTGTACCCATGACTTTACCCTGTGCCAGTCACTGCACCCATGCCTTTACCCTGTGCCAGTCACTAAACCCGTGCCTTTACCCTGTACCAGTCACTGCACCCGTGCTTTTACCCTGTGTCGGTCACTGCACCCATGCTTTTACCCTGTGCCAGTCACTGCACTCGTGCCTTTCCCCTGTGCCAGTCACTGCACTCATGCCTTAACCCTGTGCCAGTCACTGCACCAGTGCTTTTACCCTGTGCCGGTCACTGCACCCCTGCCTTTACCCTGTGCCAGTCACTGCACCAGTGCTTTTACCCTGTGCCGGTCACTGCACCCGTGCCTTTACCCTGTGCCAGTCACTATACCAGTGCCTTTACCCTGTGCCAGTCCTTGCACCCGTGACTTTAACATGTGCCGGTCAATACATGACCTCCATCATCTCTGTCTACCACCTGACCTGTGCTCTCCATTCTAAGAATGATCTAAAACTAACCTCCACCATAATCAACATTTTCCACTCCCGTCTCCAAGACTTTCCTCTGAGCTGCACCTGTTGTCTGGATTGTGCTACCCCAGACAATGCCCAACTCCTACAGATTGTAAGCTCTTGGGAGCACGGCCCTCCCTCCTATTGTGTGAATTGTGGATTAGTTGGTGACTCTGTAATGTCTAGTTGTAATGTGCTTCAGAACATGCTGGTGCTATAGAAATAAACAACAGATGCAGTGGTCTCAACCTCATCCTGAGGGACCCCCATAGAAGACCCCAGTATTATAAATGGCACATGGGAGGTGGGGGCCCCTATTGAATTTTCAATTAGGACCCAGGAGCTTCCAGTTAGAGACTATACAACCCCTCAGCATTGCAAATGTCCAAATACAATTATGATATAATTAAAATAATGACTTACCTGCGTCTTCGGCCGTCACTTTTGAGTGTGCCAATTTTGCATAAATCTGCATCAGATAACAAGAAAGGTAAATCAGAGGGCAAGTAAGATGGATTCAGACCTCTGAGCACAGATCCATCCCCAAACTGCAGGCGTCCTGTTATGGACAGTACGTACGTGGCAGGTTGGTGCCGTTTAGGTTAGTAGGTAAGTAGACAACTGTTGGTTGCTACACTTTTCTATTGCTCTCGTTTTGATAATCCATCCCCTAGTATTGGTATTGGTAGATATACAGTCCATACTTTCCAATGCCTAAGGGCTCCTGCACAAAACCGTATCCGTTTTTGCAGTCCGCAAATCGCAAATCTGCAAGAAAAACAGAGACTGGCTGCGTGCGTTTCGCATTTTGCAGAATGGTACGTCCTGCCCTCTGTAGAAATGTCCTATCTTTGTCTGCCAAACGGACAAGAATACGACATGTTCTATCTTGGAACGGACATACGGATGCGGCAGCACACTTTTTGAAGCCCAATTTGAAGTGAAAGGATCCGAATCCGACCCTCGAAAAATGTGGTGATGCGGACCAAAACCGCGGTCGTGTGCATGAGCCCTCAAGCTGGCAGTACACTCTAGGCTAGGTTCAGATCTGTGGCACTGGACTCTCCACGGCATATGCCGGACACCAACAGAACCTAATGGGACCACTGACTAAAATGGGGTCCTTTCAGTTTGCCAGACAAAATACCACTCCAGATGTCCTACTTCTTTGGCGGTATTTGTCCTGCCTTGTGCTGGAAACTACAATGGAGGACCCTAATAGAACCTCTGCTGCAAATGAGAATGCAGCCTTAGATCTGTGTTGGCCGAACCTACTGATTTTGGTGGGATCATCCAGGTATCCAAGGTATATGGAGGCTTGTGGGATGTCAACATGTCCAATCCTTTTGTTCTCGGGGAGATAAGCAGCTGCCAGAGGTGTCTGGCAGCGACTTTCTCCATCTTGCCATTCACAACACATACGTGCTCAGCCAAGGATGCATGTGTATGGGGCAGTGGGAGAGAGACAGCTGTCGAGCAGGCTTCAGTCTTCAGTTATCTCACGTGTATGGCCACTATAGCCTAGTTTCACACTAGCATTAAAACCATCCGACAGGCTGTCCCGGCAGAGTTCATTATATCCTGCATAGCTGGAAACTGCCGGAGGACCGCCAGGCCCATTGATTATAATAGGACCACGCTGGGGATCCAGCCTGTTTCCGGTATTAGTGCCAGGACTTGGCCAGACAAGAATTCTCATCTTGACCAAGCATGCATGTGTTCTGAATGGGGAGAGGGGAGTAAGTCTGACAGAGGTGTTTCTCCCCAAGTACAAAAGGATTGGGCATGTTGAAGTGTAACTGCTTGATCCTTATTTCCCCCGACATCAGACATCAGAGTCAGGACACCCCCATAGATATGGTCCTGCTGTAATTCATGTGTTTGGCTGACGTTAATCCAATGGGGGTCATTTGCTTTTTACGCCGACCTTAGATTCCCCCCTATGCTGCCAAAAGAATTGACAATGTCATAAATTAGGTAAAACTATGGCAGTCCATGCCCACATCGTAAAACCGGCCATGCAACTAAGTATTGTCAACTGGTCAAAAAAAGGACTTGCAACTATTTTTACAACTATAATAGTTGCAAGTCCATTAATAAATGACCCCCAACGTGTACGGCCAGCTTTAGGAAGAATTCACACACGGCAGATTTGTCATTTCTGTGACTGCCCTATTCATCTTAAAAATCCATGTGCTTACTGCAGAAACATTCCAGTTCAGGTGCATGGAACTGACTTGCAGACGCATACATTTCTGCAACAAATCTGCCGTGTGTGAATACACCCTGAACGCTGAGTGCCATTAAGTGCCATGGTACTGCCGTGTGTGCCCTTCTCGGCACTTATTACAATACCTTGTCCTGTTGCTTCGGATTCATATTGTTTTTGTTGCAGCGAGAGACGTTCATCTCGGCTTCCTCCTTCTCCCGACACTTCTGCTCATACGCCTTCTTACTCTGAGGGGATCAATAGAAACGGGGAGATCAGTTTTCAGCCTTCACTGACCGAGACGGGTGGTACTGTCATATACCTACCCCTTCTCTAAACTGCAGCAAGAAAGATAGTCACATTTAAAGGGTAGGTTCATTCCTTACAGGGCCTGTCCCATTATCCCCTGTCCATAGGATAGGGGATAAGCGTCTGATCGGCAGGGGTCTGACCGCTGGGGTCCCCACTGATCACTAGAACGGGGGTCTGTCTTTCTTCATGTGATTGGAGCGGCAGACACAGGCAGGCTCTCTGTTCAACTCTATGGGACTGCCAGATTTTCCCAAGTAGTAGACTCTTTAGGGATGAGCGAACCCGAAATTTATGAGTTTGGGTGGTGTAGGAATCCCGATATGGATTCCGTTATAAAGGAATTCATAGACGGAATGCAAAACGGAAGCCTTTAAGAGGCATTCCATTTTGATCCGTCATAATAGAAGTCTATGGCCAAGCATAACGGATCTGTCTGGTTTCCGTTATGCAGGACGGAAAACAAAGTCCGGTATAACGGAAACCAGACGGATTAGTTATGCTGCCCCTAGACTTCTAGACGGATCAAAATGGAATCAGGCTTCCTTAAAGGGGTTGTCCCATGAAAAAATATTCTACAGTTTTCAAACCAGCACCGGGATCTGAATACTTTTGTAATTGCATGTAATTAAAACTTTTGTATAGCTACTGAGTTATTCAATAACATGTATCTGTATAGGACCACTTAATTTCTTATTTCTTTGACCTATTCACTGAGAAGGCCGCACATGCTCAGTTTCAACTTTTAACGACATCCTGAGCTGTGATAGGGAGAGCATGGACACGCCTCCTGAGCTGTGATAGGGAGAGCTGAGACACGCCCCCTTAGCTGCAGCAGAAAAGACACTCCCCTTGAGCTGTCAGCTTGATATAAATCTAGCAGAGCAATGACTGGAGAGATCTCTGGATCCATGTGAGGTACAGGGCTGGTTCTAGCTTTGTTAGAAAGAGATTGTCATGTCCTATATGATATCTGATTTTCATTTTTTACATTATTCGTGGGATAACCCCTTTAAAGGCTTGCAATCCATAATGGGATTCCTACACCACCCGAACACCGAACCCAAACCTGTAAAATTTGGGTCCGTTCATTCCCACTGGTGACACCATTGGTGGCTCATTGATAGCAAGGTGCCCAATCTTTGTCCCTGCTGCAGGGGCGTAGCTATAGGGGTGCAGAGGTAGCAGTCGCTACCGGCCCAGGAGCCTGAGGGCCCAAAGACCCTTGTGCCACATAAGAAGACACACAAAGTAGTGAGGGAACGGGGGCCCAAGCTGAACTCTTGCACCAGGGCCCATGAGCCTGAAGCTACGCCCCGGCTCTGCTGTCTGCATATTACAGCCTGTGTATTTGTGTGTACTAATCAGGTTGCCACTAGGACCCCGAACAATAACAAGGACCTGGTCCTGTGCTGCCTGTTTCACTGGTCACTCTTCCACACTACCATGCCAGTCAGTGCTTATGGGACTGACAGAGATACAGTCGCTGAGGACAGTGCTGAACTATCTCCATCAGTCCCTTAGATATTGAATGGAGCCATAATGTGCATGTGTGACCACCACTATATTCAAATAGGGCACATGGCGGTCGGATCCTCAGAAAGAAAACGTTAATTAACTTTCTTTTTACCGTGGGAGAGCGCATAGGCACACATGCTTGCAATACGGCTGCGCTGCGTTTGAGTACCGTGCGAGTGTACAGGCCGCAGAGGGCTCTAAGTAAACCAGTGACGCCACACTGTTTAGTGGGTGTTTATTGTTAATGTATGCACACTACCTTCGATGCCCAGTGCGTGCCCACTAAGGGTCCATTCACATGTCCTGTTTTTCTTTCCTGATTCGATCCGCAAATCATGCAGATAGGATGCGGATCCATTCATTTCAATGGGTCCTGAAAAAATGCGGATCGGATCAGGAAAGGAAAACAGGACGTTTGAATGGACCCTAACAATACAGGCTCACTGAACAGTGTGGTTTCACTTGTTTAATTAGAGACTGCTGCAGGCCGTGCTGCCACGTCACAAGTGCCACACAACTGCTCCCCTGTGGTCGTAGCCTTACAGCAGTCTCCCGGGCAGTAGTGGATGGCGACCTGTGCTTCTCCAGATGTTACAAAACTATAACTCCCAGCATGTCAAGGCAACAACAGCTAGACAGCCACAGGTTGAAGACTGACGCTCTGGGATCACCATGTCGGCGGTATTATAATTACACTGCCATACTTACGTCCACAGTCCTCTTGTACTGGAGCTGTCTATGCTTGTGAATGCTATCCATGGCAGCTTCTATCTGCAAAGAATAGTTAGAAGGTTTACACAGGTTGGTCAAGGTTCAGTTTTGATTACCTCCTGCCATTAAAATCAAGTCATGAGTATCCTGGTTCCTCTCACTCTGATGGTGGCCAAGCGGTGTCTATTTGGTGCCCTCTACGTCTGATATTACTCAGCAGCTGAAATACTATCTACAAATGGATAAAGTGGAGATGGAAAGACACAGGGAGTGTATAGTTGCCCGTTTCTTTAAGAAATGGCAGCCATTTATGGCCGCATACCTTTCTCAAGCCAAGATACAGGAAGCGTCTTGCACCCTCAGACCATGTAGGTCACGACCCAACTTACAAAGAGTCCGTGGGGTTGGTTCTTTTTAGACAGCTTTAGAATGTTCTTTCTCTGTCCTCCTAGAATACAAAATGGATCCCGGATACTCATTCCTTAAAGGGTTTGTGTCATCTCAGACAATGAGGGCATATTGCTAGGATATGCCCCCATTGTTTGATAGGTGCGGGTTGCATGCCCCCTGAGCTGTGATAGGGAAAGCGATGCAGCAGAAAGGACATGCCCCCTGAGCTGTGATAGGGAGAGAAAGCTGCAGTGGAAAGGTCACAACCCCTGAGCTATGACACTGAGAGAGCTGCAGCAGCAAGGACACTCCCCCTGAGCTGCCAACTTAAATTTTTTTTTTTAGCAGAGCAACTTTAGTAATGATTAGGGAGGTCTCTGGATCCATGTGAGGTACAGGGCTGGTTCTAGCTTTGATAGAAAGAGATTGTCATCTGCTTTAAGGGGTTGTCCACTTTCTGCTCTTCCTATAATCTGCTATGAAATCGCATCTTTATGGCACCCACTAAAATCAGAGTCAACCTATTTATTTCAGTAGATATCTATCGGCCTCTAGAGCCAGGAAGATAATTGGGCAATGTACTTCCATCCCGGGACATATGGATAGGACTGTCTGAAGCGCACAGAGCTTGGCCCGCGATAGTCCCTCCTCTCAATCTGACAGACCCTCACAGCGCTGCATGAAGACCATGAAGTCCACCACTTATGGTCACATCCATGTCATTCATTAGGCAGTTTCTGGAGTGCACGTCGGATTTGGTTTCATCAGCTTTACGTGAAGTGGAGGAAGTTTTTTTTCTTGCAATTCATTGTTTGCATGTAATTATCTGGATGTAGATACGAGCTGCACAACTCTCTAGTTCCTCATTGTCATCGGACTCTGTGAAAGTGAAGATTATGGACTGCTCACATTGAGATATGGTGAAAGAGGAAACACGTCCCTCCACTGCACTGTCCACCGCACTATTCCCTCTGACTAACAGGCCGGACTGTAGGCCGCTCACCGCATTAGTTACTTCACTGGGGATATGCTGCATCATTCCTAGTATGCAGGTCTTAAGACTTATATTCTATAAACAGAATACTACAACCCCCAACAGGACCCGGCCACTGGGCATGTTCATAATACAGTGCTCTTATACTTTGTTCGTAGAACACTACAACTCCTAACATGCCTTGAATACTCAACATGACCATAATACAATTTTATCATACTCTATACATAGATAACTACAGCTCCCAACGTGATCCGACCACTGGACACGACCATAAAGCAATTCTATTATACTCTGTTCATAAAGCACTACAACTCCCAAGATGACCTGACCACTGGACATGACCATAAAAGAATTCTATTATACTCTGTACATAGAGCACTACAACTCCCAACATGAACCGACCAGTGGAAATAACTATAAAACAGTTCTATTACACTCTATACACAGAGCACTACAACTCCCAACATGAGCCGACCAGTGGACATAATTATAAAACAATTCTATTATATTCTATACATAGAGCACTACAACTCCAAACATGACCTCACACTGGCAATAACCATAAAAGAATTCTATTATACTCTATACATAGACCACTACAACTCCCAACATGAACCGATCAGTGGACATAACTGTACAACAGTTCTATTGTACTCTATACACAGAGCACTATAACTCCCAACATGACCTGACCACTGGACATAGCCATAACATAATTCTATTATACCCTGTACATAGAACACTACAACCCCCAACATGACCCGAGCACTGGACATGACCATAGCACAATTCTGTTCTATGCTGTACCACTACATTGCCTCACATGCGGAGCTGCCTGGATGGTGGCGAGTACCTGCGAGCAGCGATGGAAGTTTCTTACCTTCTTACGCTCCACTCTCTGCCGCTCCCTGAACTCCTCCATTCTCTTGGCTTCTTCTCGTAGAGTCGCCGCCAGCTGAATGTGACATTGACCGATGTTGTCAATTTCTGCCAAAAATAAACCTCTAATTAAAGGTGACAGAAGAGTAATCGTGGCATTCCAGCCTCGTTATGTCTTCTCCGGACTAATCCAATTATCAACTGATAGCGAGTTGTCAAACCTCCGTTATTATGGAAGATGTCACACTGTATGAGAGCCTCTCGCGTCTGCCACCAGGGGAGAGAACGATTGAGCTGTTCAGTTTCAACATGCCCGATCCTACTGTTATCAGGGAGATAAGCCACTGCTACAAGAGTCTGGCATGTAAGCCTCTCTCCCCGTTGAAAACACATGCATGCTTGGCTGAGCCCAGTGTTTATGTCCCACTCCTTCTCCCAAAACTGTGTATAGCTGTAAAACAGCTGGCTGTTGAAACATCCAGAAAACATACCTCCCAACTGTCCCGGATCTGGTGGGACACTCTCGGATTTTGGTAGACGTGTGCCCGCCAGCAGCCATGACGCGGTCACACATCGCAATGCTGGGCTGTGTAGGAAGAATGTGGAGGACCAGGCATCATCCTCTCTGTGCTCCCTCTACACAGCTCAGCAGGCATTATATGTGTTTGACCGCATCGTGCCAGGGGACCGCAGGATGTGCTCTGATCATCAGGGTGACGCCTAGGTGAGTATTTACTACTTTTTAAAAATTTTATTAACAGTAGAGAGGGCACAAGTGAAAGGGGGGCATAACTACTATGAAAGAGGCACTAAGGAAAGGGGAGCACAACTATTGTAAAAGGAGCACTATTAAAAAAGGGCATAACTAATGTGAAAGGAGCACTATTGAAAGGGGGCATAACTAATGTTAAAGGAGCACTATTGAAAGGGGGGCATAACTACTGTGAAAGGAGCACTAGTGAAAGAGGGGCATAACTATTGTGAAAGGGGGCATAACTACTGTGAAAGGGGGCATAACTACTATGAAAGGGCACAACTACTATGAAAGGGGGCACAACTACTGTGAAAGGGCACAACTACTATGAAAGGGGGGCATAACTACTGTGAAGGGGTACTACTGAAAGGGGGGCATAACTACTGTGACGGAAGTACTACTGAAACGGGGAACAATTACCATGTGGGAGCACCAATGGTTTTTAGCGGGATTCGGTGTGTATAGGCATTGGGTGGAGCTTAGTATAAAAAAATTTGCTATGCGTGCCAATGCTATTGTTCCCTTATTTTTTTATTTTCAGAAGTTGGGGGTATGTAGGAGATCCTGTAGACTGACTGGCAGTGACTGGTGGTGGGTGCAGGATCATCTCCCATCTATTCTTATGACTCATTTCTAGTTTTAGTGCTGCTCTTGCTGTTTTGGACCTTTGTCTGTCCATGTAAGCAGCCGATTATTCATGTAAATTGGAAGGTTTATGACTCCGACTCTTCACTTCCCTTTTCTCAGAATTTGCCTAATTAAAAAGATCTCCATGTTCTCATACATAGCAGTTAAAGGGGTCGTCCCATCTTGCATTTTCCATGGGAGATATGGGACTAAGCACCGCCCCCAGGTGGCCGGGTAGGACAGGCGCTCCTTCCTTTGTTGTGAAAGGGAGCCTCCATAACTTCAGAAGTCTCTGCTACGTTGTTTGCACAGCTCCCGTTCACTTTAATGGGAGTTATGGAAAGAGTGGAGTGCCTGTCCTGCCTGGCCACCTGGGGATGGCGCTTAGTCCCATCTCGCCATGGAAACTGCGAGATGGGACAACCCCTTTTTTTTTTTTTTTTTTAAACGTTCAGATTTTTATTGAGTTTTCCAGTATAAGTCAATACAGTTAACAATAAACTGCAGATTAGTCATTACAGTGATTGATCAAAACAATTACAGGTTTTCAAAGGACTGTATTACTTATCACTAAGCAGTAATAATAAACCATATTGTCAACAAAATTAAGACTATTTGATCTAAACAGATGCATTAAACAACCGAACTCGGAAATGTGCATCAAAGCACAGCAAACAGGGGTACTTATTGGTGATTAAGTTATGCCAGAACCGCTCATCTTACCTCTCCACCAAAACCTCTCTTTCATATATATATATATATATACTGTATATGTATGCAGCTACAAATCAAATGTCTTATAAGACTACCTGCGGGATGTGGGAAGCGTGAGGAGATGCACACCACAACTCCCATCTCTGCAACATCCGCGTCCTAGCCTGACATGTAGCAGCATATATACATTCATGTTGCATGTACTTATTAATTAAAGCTATCCATTCCGAAAAATTTTGAGTGTTAGGGAGTTTCCAGGAAGTGGCTATGAGTTTCCGAGCTGCTGTTAATATCGCCGTCACAACCGAACGGTGAGTACATGGAAGGGATTCAAAACCAATAGATAATATAGCTAGTGCAGGTGTTGAGGGAATGGGAAAACCAGAAATCGTAACTATAAGGTCAAAGACCTCTTTCCAGAAGGGAGATATAATAGGACAGCTCCACCATATATGTGAAGGAGTACCCCTTTCCCCACAACCCCTCCAACAGCACGGACTATATGAGGGGTTCATGTGTGTTATCCTGGCCGGGGTTAAGTACCATCTAAGGCTACTTTCACACTAGCGGCAGGCCTGATCCGGCAGGTGAAGGGTGCTGCCAGATCAGGCCTGCCGCAGTGACATGTGTGGAGCCGGAACCGCCCATGTCACACAGTACATGCATACACATAAACATACACACACATATACACAGACAAATACACATACTTACATGCTCCCGGCAGGTCTTCAGAGCGTCGGAGGGACAGGACGGCTCGCACAGGTGACGATTCCCCACAGTGCCCTCTGCTGGGTGCCTGGTGGAATCGTCACCTGTGCGCGCCGTCCTGTCCCTCCGACGCTCTGAAGACCTGCCGGGGTGCATGTAAGTATGTATGTGTATTTGTATGTGTATATGTGTGTGTATGTTTATGTGTATGTCTATGTCTGTATGTGTGTATGTGTAGCCGGATCCATCATAAACTGCATTGAAAGTCAATGGAGGGCGGATCCGGTTACCATTGTGGTCACACCAGACGGATCCACCTCCATTGACTTGCATTAGGGGTCATTCCGGATCCGTCTTGGTGCGGATGCCTGGACCGGAGAGCAAACCGCAGCATGCCGCGGTTTGTTCTCCGGTCTGAAGACGGAACGGAATGCTTTCAGGAGCATTCCGTTGTCTTCAGTTCAGTTTTGTCCCCATTGAAAATGAATGGGGACAAAACGGAAGCGTTTTATTCCGGTATTGAGCCCTTATGACGGAACTCAATACCGGAATTCCATAACGCTAGTGTGAAAGTAGCCTAAGCTGGATTTTGCTCTGCATGAGTAATGCAATTCGATCCAACAACTGCCCAATAAAAAGCATCTTGCCACTCCTGGATGGACCATTTGCATCCCAATTCCTCTTCCCATCTCAGCATAATACCTGACTTATCAGATGATTGCGGCCCTAAAGCTTGATATGCAGTCGACAGACCTTTCCGTAGAGCTCCCAGGGTATTAAAGAATTTACTAATAGGAGAGGTCTTGGATGATTGAGCTGGAGGGATCTTAATATCATGTAGCATATGTCTAATCTGCAAATATTGGTAAAAACAAGAATTGGGTAGATGATCAGATTGATGTAAGGTCTCAAAGGCTTTAATATTGGAATTTTCCAAAATTTGATCCAGATGAGTTAACCCTACTTTTTCCCAGAGCATAACATCAAGGTCCGGAATGAGATGGGAAAGGGCTGTTATGGGGATATCTGAAACAGCAGGTATAAATAATTCCTTGTCTCTGGTTAGATGATGCCAGATCCAGATGGGACAACCCCTTTAATGAGGAAGTAGATTCTAGATTCCTTTGACTTCATGGAAACAATCAATAAGAACATTAAAATTTGTCAGTAAATCTTATTGTGGCTTTTTTGAATTGTAATTTTACATTTTTGCAGATCAGCAGAATGAAAGTGCCAATAAACCAAACAGACTTGCAGATCTCCACCATTATAATATGAAATAAAAACCAGTCATCAGCAGCTTGTTGATGGTTTCCTGGTTCCAACATTTTTTTTTTTCAACAGTATCTGGCACGTCTAGTAACAAATCTGATCTGTGTAGGGGCATGCCTTTCAGAAGGGGAATGGTAACAACCAGTTATACTGTATAATTTTTTCTTTACTTTCCAGGAGGAATAACAGAGGAACATTACAATACAGCATTATGAAAAAACGTCCTAGAATTGTTGTTTCATGAGGAATACAAGTAGTTACTAAAAGACACAAGTCATGGGACGGGTCCTCTTTAGTCTCTCCATTAAGGTGGATGTAAACCAGTATCCTACCTACTGTAGAGGCATCTGATCCATTGCTAAAGGGCTGTGGTAGAAAGGAGTCTATCTCCTAAATATTAAAATTCTTTTTACCTGCAGCTGCCACTAGGGGGAGCTGAGTGCATAAAGAATTATACAAGAGTTCATTGCAAGTAGCAAATACTTATGTTACTTATGTTACCCCCTAGTGGTGGCTATAGGAAGCCATAATTTTATCAAAATGTCTGTGACTCTAGGAAGTGAAGTGGGGGATTTGGACGTTTTGCCAGAAAAAAAAACATGGAATTGTAACCCATGTAAAGTTATATTATGAAGATAAAGGGAACCTGTCACCTTAAGCAGGAAGCATGTTATAGACCAGGAGGAGCTGAGCAGATTGATAAATAGTTTTGTGGGAAAAGATTCAGTAAAACTTTAAATTATATATTTATATTCCTGCTTATTCTGGGCTCATTCTGTGACTGATAACCCTCTCTGTAGGAACGCTTACTCAAGGAAGTCTTTCAATCAATGACAGGTCCGCCCACTGGACTCCTAACTCTGCATTTAAATTAATAGTTTACAAGTTCTATTTAATATTTTCACACAAAAACGGTATTTTCCGCTTTATAAGACGCACCAGATGATAAGACGCACCTAGGTTTTAGAGGAGAAAAATCTGAAAAAAAAATCTTATTCAGTAGACCTCAGATCAGATCCATAGTCTTCATCAGCCCCCCAAATTAGACACCCAATCTTCATCAGATCACTAGATCAGACCTCAGATCAGACCAAAATAACTAAAAGAACTTACCTCTCTTACCTCTCTTACCACTCTTCCTGCTCTTCCCCGTTCCCACGCTGTACTGTGATCTGCCATCGAACAGCATCAGGTCATAGAGTTTGCACTATGAGCTGGGAGTAGAGCCAGCACCAGGAATGCTGTATTCACCGCTTCATACACCTACCGCATACTAGTGAGTGTTTCCAGGAAGCGCTCACTAGTATTCACTTTATAAGACGCACTGCCATTTCCCCCCACCTTTGGGGGAAAGATGCATTTTATGGAGCAAAAAAATACAATATATATCAATCTGCTCAGCTCCTCCTGCTCTATAACAGGCTGCCTGCAGAACGGACACCATGTTCAGTGGGACAGGTTCCCTTTAATCAGCAAAGAACTGTGAAAACTGTACACTACTCATATACAAAAAAGTACTCACGCTGTTTGAAGACATCTAGAGCCCTCTTGAGGGTGCTGCAGAAGAAACAAAAAGAAGGGGTTACTTTAAAAAGAGCAATAAATTACCTTTCTTAAAGGAGATTTCCACAAATCAGTTGTGTCTTAACTGCCTTAAAGAGGTTGTGCCACAAAAATATTCTACATTTTTCAAACCGGCCCCTGTAACTGAATACTTTTTTAATTGGTTGTAATTAAAAATTTAGCATAGCCACTGAGCTGTTCAATAAAAGGTATCTGTATAGCGCCATCTGCTGTTTGTTCTTTTCCTTATTTATTGTCCACCTCACTGAAGTGGTCGCACGTGCTCAGTTAAATATTAAACTGTCAATGGCCGTATCTACTGTTAGAAACTGTGGCCTTTACAAGGAAAGAGCTGCAGCAAAAAGGACAAGCCCCCTGAGAAAAAAAATGCCCCCTCCCAGTCTGAAATAAATCTAGCAGAACAATTGGAACAATGAATGGGGAAATCTCTGGACCCATGTGAGGTACAGGGCTGGTTCTAGCTTTGTTAGAAAAAGATTGTCATGTTCTATATGATTTCTGGTGTTCATTTTTTACATCAGTCATGGGAGAAACCCTTTAAGTAACTTTCACACTAGACAATAGTACTATTGTACATGCTGTGGATTTTCCATTGTGAATTTGTGTGCAGTAAATCAAGGGTGTTTTACAGGACCAGCGCAGTGGATGAGATTTTATCAAATCTTCTTAACATACAACCAAAAAAAAAAAACTGCAGTGTAATTTGACCTGTGTGTTCTTACAGTGAGACTACAGATAAGGAAAAGGGAATTACAGGCGGCCGGAAGGTGAAAAGAGGCCACGTACATTTATTCATTCCAAGAATAGGAAGTTAATCAATTTTCCAATATACATTTATTGCAGACATTTATTTTATCGATATAATAACCTCTCCCTAAACAGGTTTTCATCCAGAATGGTCCTGTATTTGGCTCCATCCATCTTCCCATCAATTTTAACCATCTTCCCTGTCCCTGCTGATGAAAAGCAGGCCCAAACCATGATGCTGCCCCCACCATGTCTGACAGTGGGGATGGTGTGTTCAGGGTGATGAGCTGTGTTGCTTTTACTCCAAACGTATCGTTTTGTATTGTTTCCAAAAAGTTTGGTTTCATCTGAGCAGAGCCCCTTCTTCCACATGTTTGGTGTCTCCCAGGGGCTTGTGGCAAACTGTAAACCAGACTTTTTATGGATATCTTTGAGAAATGGCTTTCTTCTTGCCACTCTTCCATAAAGGGCAGATTTGTGAAGTGTTGGACTGATTGTTGTCCTATGGACAGACTCTCCCACCTCAGCTGTAGATCTCTGCAGTTCATCCAGAGTGATCATGGGCCTCTTGGCTCCATCTCTGATCAGTCTTCTCCTTGTTTGAGATGAAAGTTTAGAGGGACGGCCGGGTCTTGGTAGATTTGCAGTGGTCTGATACTCCTTCCATTTCAATATGACGCTTGCACAGTGCTCCTTGGGATGTTTAAAGCTTGGGAAATCTTTTGGTATCCAAATCCGGCTTTAAACTTCTCCACAACAGTATCACTGACCTGCCTGGTGTGTTCCTTGCTCTTCATGATGCAGAACCCTGAGACTATCACAGAGCAGGTGCATTTATACGGAGACTTGATTACACACAGGTGGATTCTATTTCTCTTCATCAGTCATTTAGGACAACATTGGATCATTCAGAGATCCTCAATCAACTTCTGGAGTGAAAGTAAATGGGACGAATAATTTTACACGCCCAACTTTTCAGTTTTATTATTACAAAAAAAGTTTAAATGATCCAATAAATTTCGTTCCACTTCACAATTGTGACCCACTTGTTGTTGGTTCTTCACCAAAAAATTTAAAATGTTATATCTTTTTGTTTGAAGCCTGAAATGTGGCAAAAGGTTGAAAAGTTCCAGGGAGCCGAATACTTAAGGCACTGTATATTATAGACAAATTAAGCATTACCTCAAATCAGTGGGCTGCCAGTGTAATATACAGACATGTCGGGTTCTCCAGGAAGCAACACAGTCTTTATAGCTGCTCTTTACCCCGGTTAAATGATCAATTAATTCAGAATGGTGTAATAGGGTTGAAAATGTGTTTTCTAAAACAAAACTGAACATTACAGATTCTTCTACAGTAGATCAGGGAACTGCCACTCACTTTATCTCAGTCTGACCACAAGGCTTCTTCTTACTTAAATTAACCAGATCTTTTCCGTATCTTTCTTCTATTGCCGCCCTGCGGAAGGTAAAATGTTGTGTTATTTTACATCTTTAACCAAAATCAATGAAATCTATCTATCTATTATCTATCTATCTATTATCTATCTATCTATCTATCTATCTATCTATTATCTATCTATCTATTATCTATCTATCTATCTATCTATCTATCTATCTATCTATCTATCTATCTATTATCTATCTATCTATCTATCTATCTATCTATCTATCTATCTATCTATCTATCTATCTATCTATCTATCTATCTATCTATCTATCTCATATCTATCTATCTATCTATCTATCTATCTATCTATCTATCTATCTATCTATCTATCTATCTCATATCTATCTATCTCTTCTATCTATCTATCTATCTATCTATCTATCTATCTATCTATCTATCTATGATCTATCTATCTATTTATCTATCTGTCCATTTTTATTTGTGGATAGGGTATGGATGGTTTATAAAGCAATCCTCCCAACACAGGATTGTGGTATAGTACATCCAGCTTCATAGTGACAGATGACAATTATACTTCCTACAAAATATTTCAAGTTACGATAATCTCATAGAGGAGCAGTTAACATGTAGGCCTGTAAAAATGATTTAGCATCTTTTAGTTTCTAACACATGAGGCTGTCTTTGTCATCTCTTTTTTATAATAATATTTCTGTATTTGATACAGGTATTGTACAAAAATGAATACAGTCTAAAATCTATAGTTATTTATTTGTAAAATTTGCAAAATCACACTATCATTTAGTGTTACAATATGACCTCTACTTTTTTCAGTCATTTTGATATCTCTTGATGTCTTGGGTGATATACGGTATTTATTACATCGTACTTTTTTCCAATGTAATTTGTGTATCCATAGGAGACCCCAGTTACCAGGTGCTCACTGCTCATGAGTCCTTCTGAAGGTGAAAACGCCCCCCAAAAAATTTATAATCTTCAGTATGCCTTGGTTTTTTAAAAATGCCAGAAAAAAAGTGACTTAATTAACAAAAACACCAGTAGCAAAAAAAAAAAAAAAAAAAAACGCTTATTTTTCCCATAGACCTTCAGCTAAACTGGTGTTTTTATGAAGAAAAAAGAAACAGGTGAAAAAACGCCACTAGAACTGCAAAAACACCACTAAAAACC
Source organism: Rhinella marina (assembly GCA_900303285.1). NCBI lineage: Eukaryota > Metazoa > Chordata > Amphibia > Anura > Bufonidae > Rhinella > Rhinella marina. The sequence continues at coordinate 154,360 of ONZH01029555.1, read as the reverse complement.
ATTGTGTGCGCCCACCCTTACAATCCTGGCTAAGAGTTCAGCTATTTTTGGCATTCCCATAAAGGAATAGAGGGTCTCCGGGACTTTGCAGGCCCCATTCTAAGGATAGGTGCGGATCCTAACAATATGCCCCCAAAGTACAACATGGGCCAACCCCTTTAAGGACATTTTTGTGCTTTCGTTTTTTTTCCTCTCTGCATTTCAAGCACATTTCTAAATTTTCCATTCGCATAGACATATGGTGTCTTATTTTTTTTGCGGGACATGTATTTTTTAATGGCGCCTTTTAAAGGGTTTTCCAGGATTTCTTTGCTGATGACCTATTCTCTGGATAGGTCATCAGTATTTAATCAGTGGGGGGGGTCCAACACCCAGGACCCCCGTCAATCAGCTGTTTTTAGAAGGTACTGGCGCTCCTATGACTGCGGCGGCCTTCTCGCAGCTTACAAAGGACAGCGCCATACACTGTATAGTGGCTGTGCTTGGTATTGCAGCCCAGGTGAATGGGGCTGAGCTGCTCCTAATCCATGTGATGTCACTCGGCCTAGGAAAAGCAGAGAGAAGGCTGCAGCGCTCATAGGAGTGCAGCTACCTTCTCAAACAGCTGATCGGCGGGGTTCCCAAGTGTCAGATACCCACCGATCAGATACTAATGACCTATGCAGAGGATAGGTCATAAGTAAGAAAATCTCCTAAAACTCTTTTAATGTATCATATTTTTCTCTCATGGAAAATGTAAAAAAAAATTTGTGCAGTAAGACTGAAAAAAAATCCACCATGATTTTTTAGGTTTTGTTTTTATGGTGGTCACTGTGCGCTAAAAATGATGACATTATGTTGTGGGTCAGTAGGATTGATCGCTTGTACCATAGACTGCAATCGAATACTAATGCCGTCTCTGGGATTTTGAGAAGGCATAACAGGCAGTGTGCTATGGCGGGAGCCCCGTCCCTCTGTCTAACCCCTCAGATGCTGTGGGCACCACTGACCGCAGCATCTGAGGCGGAATATGACCAAATGACCCGGTCACTGCCAGCGGGTGTCAGCTGTATTATACACCATTGTAAGCTTGCTCCATTCCTCACCTTAACACAAATAATGTATAAGTATGTGATTTTGCTTTAAAGGGGTTGTCCCACAAAAAATATTCAGCACCTGGGTCTGAATACTTCTGTAACGGCATGTAATAAAACATGTATTATAGCCAATAAAATGTATCTTTATAGCGCCACCTGCTGTTTGTTTTTTTTTTTTCTTATTTCTTTGTCCTGCTCACTGAGATGGCCGCACATGCTCAGTTTCATCTTTCAACTGCCTCCTGAGCTGTGATAGGGAGAGCATGGACACGCCTCCTGAGCTGTGATACGGAGAGCATGGACACGCCCCCTGAGCTGTGATACGGAGAGCATGGACACGCCCCCTGAGCTGCAGCAAAAAAAAAAAAAAAAAAACACTCCCCTTGAGCTGTCAGCTTGATATAAATCTAGCAGAGCAATGAATGGGAAGATCTCTGGATCCATGTGAGGTACAGGGCTGGTTCTAGCTTTGTTAGAAAGAGGTTTTCATGTACTATGTGATTTCATTTTTTACATTAATCATGGTATAACCCCTTTAAAGGGTTTCTGTCACCAGAAATCACCCTATTAAACCAAGTGTCATTTGCAATGAGCAAATGACACTTGATGACAGTAATGTTAGTGTCATATTTCTCTGTCCACTAGTTTAGACAAAAAATAGGTTTTATAATATGCAAATGACCTCCCCTAGGTGCAGTAGGCGTGAACCTGCACCTAGGAGAGGCCGTAATAACGCCTCTTACCACGCCTCCGTAGCGATGATTGACAGGGCCGGGCAGCCAGCTCTTTCGGCTCCCGGCCCTGTACGATCCCGAAATCCCGCGCCTGCGCACTGCCGTAGTACATCCGCGCACGAAGGAGCCGGGACCCGGGCGGCCGCCGGCTCTCAGCGCGCGTGCGCAGATGTACTACGGCAGTGCGCAGGCGCGGGATTTCGGGATCGTACAGGGCCGGGAGCCAAAAGAGCTGGCTGCCCGGCCCTGTCAATCATCGCTACGGAGGCGTGGTAAGAGGCGTTATTACGGCCTCTCCTAGGTGCAGGTTCACGCCTACTGCACCTAGGGGAGGTCATTTGCATATTATAAAAACCTATTTTTTGTCTAAACTAGTGGACAGAGAAATATGACACTAACATTACTGTCATCAAGTGTCATTTGCTCATTGCAAATGACACTTGGTTTAATAGGGTGATTTCTGGTGACAGAAACCCTTTAAGGGGATACACTGCATTGAATAACAGCACAGTGTCAATCTGCTGTTTACAAGGCCACCATACTTTCTAGTATACAGGAGTAATTTCATAACTTTTTTATACATCTGTCCTGTACATGTCGGTCTTGATTAATTTAGTGAATTCTTATAATGAATGTATCACACACCTTTCTTTTAAGAACTCTTCGAACTCTTTGCAGTTCTTCCTCCCATCATTCATGTGCTGGAGGAGCGTGTCATAGCCGAGGGTACTGGTAATGTCCGTACTCTGCAGGAAACAGGAGAGAGAACATTTGGATGAGACTCATGTATGACCATGTACGTTCCAATCTGAGCTGCAAGTAGATATCGATGATTTATATAGAAATACACCACTTAGATTTTTTACAAATTAAAACCAGACAGTGAAACATTTTACTTTTTCCTAACATTTTTATTTTTTGATTGTATTTTTTAATACATGATTATAGGAGCAGCCATCGTGCCTGATTTGCCATTAGCAGCGTTTGACACACAATAAACTGGAAATTTTCATTGACTTCTATGAGGGACTGTTGTGGGCATGCTTTGTGACCTCTGCAGAGGTCACTGTGCAGGGAGGGGAGGTAGATAAGCTGTGACCATCACCTATTGTGAATGGTGAATCCTGTGTTTTCTAGGTGCTACCTGTGGTTGTTATCTGGCCTGCGATAATGAAGAGAAGACTCCAGAACAGGAAATGTCAGCTTAAAGGAGTTATCAAAGACCTATAATGCCCCCACCCATATGCCCGGGCCCATCACAGAGGTTGTACTTACCTTGCTCCCCAGCACCTGCGTCGCTTCTCATACCGATGAAAACTTCCAGCATATCGGGGGCATGGGGTCAGTCAATAGCAGGCCTCAACAGGAACAAGCCTCCCCAGCATCACCCGTGATGTTAGGGTGGGTCATTCCCATCGCGGCTTGCTATTGGCTGCCCCCCTGACACCAGATGTTTTCATCCAAGCATTTGGGAGATGCAGCGGCGGCCGTGCGGGCATCAGAAGCAAAGCAGGTGCCGGGGAGCAAGGTAAGTACAACCTCTGTGAGGGGCCTGGATATATGGGGGGGCATTATAGATTTTGGATAACCCCTTTAAGTTTCATGCGCACATCCATATTTTTCATCCATGTGCTATCTGCATTTTTTGCGGAAAGCACACTGACCCATTCATTTCTATGGAGCCATGCACACATCTGTATTTTTGGCAGATATTTTTGGCATATCCGTTTTTCTGTTCCACAAATTATATATTATACTAGCAGAAAGACCCAGTGTTGTTGCAGAGAGAAAGTCAATGCAGCTGACAGAAGTTGATCCCCATTGGCTGCGGAGTGGGAGGGGGCGTGGTTTAATGGGACACGGGGGAGGTTTAAGTCCTTCTTTTCAGGGTGGCCTGAATTATAGGTTAATGCCATGGTAATTTGAGGAAACACAATGGGTAGCAGTGGAAGAAAACATTGCTTTGCGCGGGTATATTTAATCTATTTCATTTAATGTTTCTGTGTGTCGTTGCAGAGAGAAAGTCATCCTCCCTCCCATCCCTGCAGCTGACAGATGTTGATTTTTACCTTCAATTGTTCAATCTCCATTGGCTGCGGAGTGGGAGGGGTCGTGGCCTCACCGAGTCGGGGACGTGACATAGCAAGACCTGGGACGGGGTTTTAAGTACTTCTTTTGATGGTGGCCAGAATTACAGGTCGATGCCATGGTAATTTATGAGGACACGCCATGGGTAACAGTGTTAAGAAAACATTGCTTTGCACGGGTATATTTAATCTATTTCATTTAATGTTTCTGTATGTTGTTGCAGAAAGAAATCCAACCTCCCTCCCACCCCTGAAGTTGATTTTTACCTTCATTTTTTCAATCCCCGTTGGCTGCGGAGTGGGGGGGGCGTGGCCTGACAGAGTCGGGGCGTGGTTTCACGAGATCTGGGGCGGGGTACTGAATGGTCGTAGTCTAAAATTAATCTATTTCATCTACAAATTTTGTGTGTCGTTGCAGAGAGAAATTCACCCTCCCACCCCTGCAGCTGATTTTTTTCAATCCCCGTTGCCTGTGGAGTAGTAGGGCACGTGGCCTGACAGTGTTGGGGGCGTGGCTTAGCAAGATGCTTCGAACGGTTGTAGTCTGAAATTAGTCTATTTCATCAAAATTTTTGTGTGTTGTTGCAGAGAGAAATTCACCCTCCCACCCCTGCAGCAAACAGAAGTTTATTTTTCTCTTTATTTTTGCAATCCCTGTTGGCTGCGGAGTGGGTGGGGGCATGACCTGACAGAGCTGGGGGCGTGGCTTAGCAAAGCGCTTCGCATAGGTGATTTAATCTATTTCATTTAATGTTTCTGTGTGTCGTTGCAGAATAGCTGCGGAGTGAGAGGGGGCGTGGCCTGACAGAGTTGGGGGCGTGGCTTAGCAAGACGCTTCAAACTGTTGTTGTCTATAATTAGTCTATTTTATCTAAAAATTTTGTGTGTCGTTGCAGAGAGAAATTCACCTTCCCACCCCTGCAGCAAACAGAAGTTTATTTTTAGCTTTATTTTTTCAATCCCCGTTGGCTGCGGAGTGGGAGGGGGTGTGACCTGACAGAGTCGGGGGCGTGGATTAGCAAGACGCTTCACATGGGTGTATTTAATGTTTCTGTGTGTCGTTGCAGAAAAAAAGTCACCCATCCCTGCAGCTGACAGAAGTTGATTTTTACCTTTATTTTTTCAATCCCTGTTGGCTGCGGAGTGGGAGGGGGCATGGCCTTACAGAGTCGGGGGCGTGGCTTAGCAAAGCGCTTCGCATAGGTGATTTCATCTATTTCTTTTAATGCTTCTGTGTGTCGTTGCAGAATGGCTGCGGAGTGAGAGGGGGCGTGGCCTGACAGAGTTGGGGCATGGCTTAGCAAGATGCTTCAAACGGTTGTGGTCTATAATTAGTCTATTTCATCCAAAATTTTGTGGTGTCGTTGCAGAGAGAAATTCACCTTCCCACCCCTGCAGCAAACAGAAGTTTATTTTACCTTCATTTTTTTAATCCCCATTGGCTGCGGAGTGGGAGGGGGCGTGACCTGACAGAGTCGGGGGTGTGGATTAGCAAGACGCTTCACATGGGTGTATTTAATCTATTTTATTTAAGGTTTCTGTGTGTTGTTGGAGAAAGAAAGTCAACCTCCCACCCATCCCTGCAGCTGACAGAAGTTGATTTTTACCTTTATTTTTTCAATCTCTGTTGGCTGCGGATTGAAAGGGGGTGTGGCCTGATGGAGTCAGGGGTGTGGTTTAGGGAGACCTGGGGCGGGGGGTTTTAGTACTTCTTTTAGGGTGGCCTTAATTAAAGGTCGATACCATGCTTATTTATGAGGCCACACAATGGGCAGCAGTGGAGGAAAACATCTTTTATTACTACTGAACTGTAGTAATAAAAAAAAAACATAAGTTATATTTATGGTAACCGGAATACCTTTAACAGTGTCAGTGAATAGAAATGGATGAGCTCCTCAGCTGCTGATAATTACCTGGTTGTTATGGAAACCTGCCCTCCCTGTGTGTGCCTTTGCAGAGAATGTCAGTTGGAGTTTAAAACCAAAGTTCCCAGTTGTAATGTTGGCTAATGGAGATCATATTTTGGGAATATCTCAGGAAAGGTATGTCCTAGAGAGATGAGACCTGGTCTAAAACCTTCCTGGACACCTGATGTACCTGTGTGCCGAATTTGGTGAAAATCGGTCCAGTAGTTTGGTCGCGCATAGAGAACAGACAGACAGACAGACAGAAACTCATTTTATAATATTAACCCTTACACTCCCAGCGCCGTACATGTACGGCGCTGGGGCGATGCGGGCACATGGCGCCCGCTCGCAAGTGCGGCGGGCGTCATGGCCGGCAAGTCTCTGCTGTTTCTAACTGCAGAGACTTGCCGCTACTTACCGCCATCAGCGGCGTCTTCCTGGGCGTTTAGATGCCGTGATCACACGTGATCACTGCATCTAGTTGCGTCTGAGCCAATCGGGGCGTCTGTACACCATATGAAAACTGTAATCCTCGCTGGTGAGGATTACAGTTTTCAAAGTGCAATTCTTATTGGGATAAGAAATGAGCAATTCTTGGATTTCTGAGTCTAGAAAATCCCTGATTGCTGATAAAGAAAAAAAAAAAAAAGCCACAATATATAAGCCCATATTTGAGCTTTCAAATAGTAAAAAAAAAAAAAAAAAATGTTAAAAAATATATAAAAAATAAAAAAGATATCAAAGTTCAAATCACCCCCCTTTTCCGTATAATTAAAAAATAAATACCTAAATAACAATAAATATAGACATCATGGGTATCACCGTGACCGAAAACGCCCGTACTTTTAAAATATTAAAAAAAAAATTCCAATACGGCGAATTGTGTGGCGGAAAAAAGCGTCCAAATGGCGATTTGCCATTTTTTGTCGCTTTTTTTCTAAACAAAATTGAATAAAAAGTGATCAAAAAGTCATACACACCCCAGAATCAATGGTATCAATAAAAACTTCAGATCGTCCCGCAAAAAATGAACCCCCATACAGCTCTGTACACATAAATACCAAAAAGTTATAGGGGTCAAGATGTGACAAGGAAAAAAAAAAAAAAAAAAGGGCAACTTTCTAATTATTTTATCACTATGAAAACGGAGGGTACTATGGCTGATTATATTATAGGTGCACTATGACTGATTATATTATAGGTGCACTATGACTGATTATATTATAGGTGCACTATGACTGTATATATTATAGGTGCACTATGGTTGATTATATTATAGGTGCACTATGGCTGTATATATTATAGGTGCACTATGGCTGATTATATTATAGGTGCACTATGGTCGATTTTATTATAGGTGCCCTATGGCTGATTATATTATAGGTGCACTATGGCTGATTATATTATAGGTGCACTATGACTGATTATATTATAGGTGCACTATGGCTGATTATATTATAGGTGCACTATGACTGATTATATTATAGGTGCACTATGGCCGATTTTATTATAGGTGCCCTATGGCTGATTATATTATAGGTGCACTATGGCTGATTATATTATAGGTGCACTATGGATGATTATATTATAGGTGCACTATGACTGATTATATTATAGGTGCACTATGACTGATTATATTATAGGTGCACTATGGCTGATTATATTATAGGTGTACTATGACTGATTATATTATAGGTGCATTATGACTGATTATATTATAGGTGCACTATGGCTGTATATATTATAGGTGCATTATGACTGATTATATTATCGGTGCACTATGACTGTATATATTATAGGTGCACTATGGCTGATTATATTATAGGTGCACTATGACTGATTATATTATAGGTGCACTATGGCTGTATATATTATAGGTGCACTATGGCTGTATATATTATAGGTGCACTATGACTGATTATATTATAGGTGCACTATGGTTGATTATATTATAGGTGCACTATGGCTGTATATATTATAGGTGCACTATGGCCGATTTTATTTATAGGTGCCCTATGGCTGATTATATTATAGGTGCACTATGACTGATTATATTATAGGTGCACTATGACTGTATATATTATAGGTGCACTATGGCTGATTATATTATAGGTGCACTATGGCTGATTATATTATAGGTGCACTATGACTGATTATATTATAGGTGCACTATGGATGATTATATTATATGTGCACTATGGCTGATTATATTATAGGTGCACTATGGCTGATTATATTATAGGTGCACTATGACTGTATATATTATAGGTGCACTATGGTTGATTATATTATAGGTGCAACTATGGCTGATTATATTATAGGTGCACTATGGCCGATTTTATTATAGGTGCCCTATGGCTGATTATATTATAGGTGCACTATGACTGATTATATTATAGGTGCACTATGGCTGATTATATTATAGGTGCACTATGACTGATTATATTATAGGTGCACTATGGTTGATTATATTATAGGTGCACTATGGCTGTATATATTATAGGTGCACTATGGCCGATTATATTATAGGTGCACTATGGCTGATTATATTATAGGTGCACTATGACTCATTATATTATAGGTGCACTATGACTGATTATATTATAGGTGCACTATGACTGTATATATTATAGGTGCACTATGGTTGATTATATTATAGGTGCACTATGGCTGTATATATTATAGGTGCACTATGGCTGATTATATTATAGGTGCACTATGGCTGATTATATTATAGGTGCACTATGGCTGATTATATTATCGGTGCACTATGGCTGATTATATTATAGGTGCACTATAGCCGATTCTATTATTGGTGCACTATGGCTGATTATATTATAGAGGACTTACCGCTGATTCTGCTATTAGGATAATGTGGCTGGCTCTTTTATAGGGGTGGTCTAAGCTGTCTTTGCTAGGAGGGCCCCTAGACTTAGGCCTCTTTCACATGAGCAAGTTTTCCGTCCGTATGCAATACATGTAGTGAACACATAGCATGCACACTGACTACTGACACGTTCATTTCAGTGGGTCTGTGCACTGTGTCGTTTTTCACGTATCATCTTTCCTGTCAGGAAAAATCGTAGCATGTTCTATATTGTGCGTTTTCCATGCATTTCTAGTTCCATAGAAGTGAATGTGGCTTGTGTGAAAAAGGAAGACATCCGGATGCAATGTGCAATCACTGATGACTCCTATGAGATGTAGACGTGGAAAACACATAATTCGTGCTGAAAAAACTCACACACTGACCGCAATCGCAGACAAAACTGATTGAACATGTTTTTCCCTGAACAGATCCTGACACAATCCATGTCGCTCATGTGAAAGACGCCTTACTCTGTTATGTTGTCGTCTTCATTAAGAGGGCTCCTAGGTTTAATCCATTATGGAGCACTGAGGCGATTTCTAATATGGGGGTATTACGACTTTTATGGGGTCTCTGTGGTTGCCCTTATTTAGTGGACAGTCCCTCTTTTGTTGAAGGTTAGAAAGTAAGTATCACCATGAGGTAGGAACACAATTAAAAATGAGTCGTCCAAAAGAGACATCCCCCAACCCCCATAGCGGCGACATAATGAGCGCCTACAGTGTAAACCACAGCAGAATATTATCCGCCACAGATTCAGTGTAAGGTTGGCAGATACGAGGATGACTCATATGAAATTATGATCCTAAATATTACAGGTAAAACAAGAGCCATGACCGGGGAATTGCCCTACAGCCCGAGGACAGGTCCACCCAGTGACAGAGCAAGGCTGGTTAAGCAAGTTTCCTGTGCGGTGTGCGCTGTTCATTCACTTATACGTGTATTTCATGTTACATGAGTCTGGCCCCGGAGTTCTACATAGGTTTTGAAATACTACAATCTCAGGGGGACTGACAATAAAACATGGCCGATGTGCTAAATCTCGTCAGTTTAAAGTGTTCATCCCTACAAAATGCTCTCCAATCCTTGTTCCATTATTCAACCCCTATAATGTCCCATAAAAATGCCCGGACACCGCATACAAATTACACTTATCCCATGTGCATGTGCAGTCCGCATCCGTAGTTCCGTTCCGCGGCCCCACAAAAAAGATAGAGCATGTCCTATTCTTGTCTGCATAGAAATAGACATTTCTATCATAGGGCTGGCCTTGTGCGTTACGCAAAATGCTGAGCGCACGCGGCAATTTGCGGCCCCCAATGAACGGGCACCATGCTGTGATGGATCCAGACCCATTAGACTTGAATGACCCATTAGACTTGATGTTCGATTTTTTTGCGGTACAGAGGCACGGATAAAAAAATTCCCACGGAAGTGCTCCATAGTACTTCCGTGGCGTTCCGTGCCTCTATTCTGCAGCGACCTTCCGGATTGCAGACCCATTCAAGTGAATGGGTCAGCTTCCGTTATGTAGGGTGCACACAGCCGGTGCCCGCATATTACGGGCCCGCTCTTTGCGGGCCCCAATATGGACATATCTGAACATTGGCTGTGTGCATGAGCCCTAACAAGGGAGCCTTAGGCTACATGCACACGACAGTGAAAAAAAATGTCAGTTAAAAACGGACACACTGTCAGTTTTTCATGGCCATTTTGCATCAGTGTGTGCATCCATTTTCTGGCCGTGTGTCCATTTTTAATGTCCGTTTTGCATGAAAAATTGATGAATTGGATTGGCAGTTATTTCTTGCCCCAACTATAATCATGACCCCCATGATGCCCATAATGTCTTCCATAGTGCCCCTAACTAAAATAATGTCCCCCACGGTGTAAATAATTTTTTATAGTGTCCCAGCTAAAATAATGTCCCCCATGTAGGCCCCCTGGTAAAATAATGTCCCCCATGTAGGCCCCCTGGTAAAATAATGTCCCCCATGTAGGCCCCCTGGTAAAATAATGTCCCCCATGGTTTAAATAAATGCCCCCACAGCTGCTTTTTGATGATTTAAAAACAAACAAACAAAAAAAAACACCTCACCTTCTCCACTTGCTCGCGCTGCAGCAGTCTCTTCTCTCACACACAGGACCTGCCGAAGGACCTGCGATGTGAGCGATGACGTCACTGAACGCGCCAACGTGATGACGTCACTGTGCATAACGCAGGTCCATCGGCAGGGCCTGCTCAATGAAGACTGGAGACTGCACTGCGCGAGCAAGTAGGTAGGGTGAGTGGCCATATGGTACCTGTTTTTAACGGCCGGTAGACGGGAGCACTCCTGTCAATTGGCCGTTAAAAACGGCCCCATTTATTTCAATAGGGCAGTCGGACCATGAAAGCGGGCCGGAAGTAGGACATGTCCTATTTCTGGACGGACGCTATTCACTGGCCGTTAAAAAAACGGCCATGTGAATAGCCCATAGGCTGACATTGGCACAAAAAAATGGCCGTGTGACGGCCGCTACTTAGACGGCCGTCACACGGCCATTTTTCACTGTCGTGCGCATGAGCCCTAAGGCTACATGCACACGACAGTGAAAAACGGACGTGTGATGTACATTTTTTTAACGGCCATCACAAGTCCGTTTTAAGACCAATGGTAGTCTATGAGGTTATACACACGGCAGTTTTTTTGACTGTCAGTGAAAAATGGACGTTACAAAATAGAACATGTTCTATCTTGTCCGTTTTTCACTGACAGACTGCCCTCATACAATTGAATGGGTCCATTTTTACATCCGTTTCTCAGAAAGGCATCAGTGAAATAAACGTCCGTTAAAAATGTCCGTTTTTAATGGACTTTTTTTTCACTGTCGTGTGCATGTAGCCTAAGGGCGATGCACGCTGCTTTATGATGTACTGTTGTACGTGTCAGCGGTTTTACATTCAGTGCATGCAGCGTGTTCAGAGATCTCAAAGGAACAAGAAATATGTCAGATAATGCAAAAATCGCTTTAATATTCTAAAATGTAAAAAGTCATAGAAAATTTGCAAACTTTCACTTGCAGCAGAGGTTGCAACTTTTTAGACTTTTTCTGACTCCCTCACCACTTTTCCAAAATGTGGCTGCAGATCTCATTTCACGTGTGCACCAGGAAACTATGTTTGCAGGGTGTTATGACCCATGACCACACTGATCACCTTTGCAAGAGTTGGAGCTCATCCTGGTTATACAGCACAGATGTTTTTTTTTTCATGCAGCTTCCTCATGCTTTACATGCCAGGCCTGCTTTTATGCGGGCACAGGATTTTTTTTACCTGGAGCACTGGGGAGGAATGTGTAGGTTGTGTATAGTATACAGCAGGAGGATGGCAGTTCTCACGAGTCTCTAAAACCTGAGAGATTCCACACATTCTGCTGCCTGACTGTGAGCTGCAGTACCAGGCGCTGCCACCACCAGATATGGGGCGCTGTGCCTGGACAACCCCTTTAAATATTGATGACCTGTTTTCAGCAAAGGGCATCAACATCAGATTGGTGGGGGTCCATCTCAGCACCCCTGCCGATCACCTGGTCATAATATACCAAGCAGAGCGCCGTTCATTGAGTGAGTGGCTGTGATTGGTAATGCAGCTCAGTCCTGTTCATTCGAACGGATGCACAAAGGCCATGTGACCAATAGATTTGACTTCGCAGCCCATGGAACGTGCCATGGTGCTCACCCATGCACGGCGGCCCCTTCAAACAGTTGATCAGCGGGGTGCCAGGAGTCAGACCCCCACCCATCTGATATTGATGACCTATCCTATATAAGTTCAGACAAAACACTTTAATTGCTGTTTAATACCATCTGATAAGCTGTGGCGTGACTATGGAGGGTGTGATCAGGCTGCAGCCACGTCCAGACTCCTGGTGCCTGAGGAAGGCCTTCTTCCATATCAAGACGCAAGCAAGGAAAATATTATACAAAACTGGGCTGGAGGTAGCAAAGTATATTGCCCCTCCTTCCCATTTTAGACGATGTTCTCATTGCAGTACCTTATATTGTCCATGCAATACTGCCCATGCAGTGGACCACCTCTGTTGAGGTGGTACAATGTGCCACAATATGGTATTGCTGGCCCAATCCACACGTGCATTAGCAGCAGCACGGATCGGGCAGGCTGTTCACCCGCCAGAACAGCCTGCCGGAGAAGGCTACCGCTAATGTGAAAGTAGCCTTAGTTTTCAGCCACACATAGAGTTCTGAATTTAGGCCACAAAGTTTAATTTGGTCTCATCTGACCAGAGCTCCTCCACATGTTTCCTGTGCCCCCTACATGGTTGTGACAAACTGCAAATGGGACAAACTGCAATTATACCTGACTAATATCACATTTCTAACTACCGGTAATAATAGCATCTCTCAGACATCCTCCAAGAAGGCTGTCAGGATAGAGGAACAGAGAATATAAAGGAGGAACAGGGAGCTGCGGTTTCCAAGAAAACCCTTCACTAGAGAGATGCTTACAACAGTCCCCAAATGTAAGAAAAGGCTATGGTGTTTGGCCACGAGGCAGGAAGACATCTTTAGGGCCTCTGCTACAACCCAATGGTCGTTATACAGTCAAAAATGGTTTAAAGCTGTATTCTGTATGTATGTTGCAGGTTGTGCTAAAATAAAAGAACAAGTTTTTCCCCATAGTTCTCCACTCAATGCCCCATAATGGGAAAGTGAGAAGAAAAAGTTCAAAACCTTTGCTAATTTATTGAAAAGTTAAAACTAAAATCTTGTATTGACATAAGTCTTCAGACCCTTTACTCAGGACTTAGTTGAAGCCCCTTTGGCAGTGATTACAGCCTCCAGTCTACTTGGGGATGATGCCACAAGGTTTCCACACCTGGATTTAGGGATTGTCTGCCATTCTTCTCTGCAGATCCTCTCAAGCTCTGTCAGGTTGGATGGGGACCGTCGGTGGAAAAACATTTTCAAGTCTTTGCTGAGATGTTTGATTGGTTTCAAGTCAGTGTACTGGTTGGACCACTCAAGAACATTCACAGAGTTGTCCCCAAGCCACTCCTGTGTTGTCTTGGCTGTGTGCTAAGGGTCATTGCCTTGTTGCAAGGTGAACCTTCAGCCTGGTCTGAGGACCATAGCGCTATTTCATTAAGGCTTCATTCACACGACCGTATGTGTTTTGCGGTCCGCAAATTGCGGATCCGCAAAAAAAACGGATGGCGTTCCGTATGGCATCCGTGTCCGTTTTTTTTGCGGATCCATTGTAACAATGCCTATCCTTGTCAGCACAACGGACAAGAATAGGACATGTTCTATCTTTTTTGCGGAACGGAAATGCGGACATACGGAAACGGAATGCAAACGGAGTACCTTCCGTTTTTTTTGTGGACCCATTGAAATGAATGGTTACACATACGGTCCGCAAAAAAAACGGAACGGACACGGAAACAAAATACGGTTGTGTGAATGAAGCCTAAGAGTATCTCTGTACTTTACTCTATTCATATTTTCCTCAACCCTGACCAGTCTCCCTGTCCTCCACAGCATGCTGCTGCCACCACCATGCTTTACTGTAGAGATGCCATTGGGCATTGTCTGGTTTCCTCCAGTTATGATGCTTAGAATTGAGGCCAAAAAGTTTAATCTTGGTTTCATCAGACCAGAGAATCTGGTTTCTCACGGTCTGCGTGCTTTTGTTTTGCACACTTTAATGTGTCTTTTACTGAGGAGAGGCTTCTTTCTGGTCACTCTTCTGAAAGTTTTTCCCTTCTATACAAAGGATCTTTGGTGCTCAGCCATTGGGTTCTTGGTCACCTCTCTTACCAAGGTCCTTCTCCCCCAACTATTTAGTTTGGTGGGGTGGCCAGTTCTCAGAAGAGTCCTTTTCGTTTCAAACTCATTCCATTTAAAAATTATGGAGGCCCCTGTGCTCTTAGGAACTTTCAATGCAGCAGAATTTTTTTGTACCCTTCTTCAGATCTGTGCCTCCACACAATCCTGTTTCTGAACTCTACAGGCAGTTCTTTCCTCCTCTGGGCTGGGTTTTTGCTCTGATATGCATGTGCGACCTTATACACACATGGCTGTGTCTTTCCAAATCTTGTACAACCAACTGAATTTACCACAGGTGGTCTCCAGTCAAGGTGTAGAAACATCTCAAAGATGTTAAAGAGAAATGGGAAGCCGTCAGATCTAAATTTCAAGTGTCATTGCAAAGGGTCCATATGAAATTTTAGTTTTTTCTTTTTAATAAATTCTAAAATTCTGTTCTAAAATTCATTTTTTATTAAGGGGTATTGAGTGCAGATTGACGGGGGGAAAACTTTACTTTTTCACTTTATTTTAGCACAAGGAGTAACGTAACAAAATGTGAAAAAAGTAAAAGGGTCTGAAGACTTTCCTGGACCTTCAGCAAAGCCTTATGGCCATAGGGAGGGGTGGGGGGGGCAAATCCAGTTAAACATAAAAATCAGACAACTGCAAACAGATAACTGATTAATAACTAACCACAAACTAGTAGTTACCTAATCTCCTACTTATTTAGCTATTGGCATCAGGCCAAGAGGAAGCAGGAAGAAGCGAATGCTACAATATGCACGGTGCTGATATTTTTGGGTAGTAAATACTGGATGCCCCTGTTACATGGGATTTTTATTAGTTAATAATTGCCTTCTGGAACTTCTCTACTTCAGCTCTGATAACGGGACATTTAGAGAAGTTATTACAGACTGAGGAAATATTGGGGGAAGGGGGGGACACAAATTTTTATGTCCCACTGGAAGAGCATGCATGTTGACTTACATTTTGGAATAAACACACTATCCTATTAAAGCTCAACAGTCCTGCAAAGTGCCATTCAAGGGTCGGGAAGAAATAGGGCCTGCCCATCTTAAAAAATAGACCCTGTCCATAGTGGCGTACCTAGAGAACTAAGGGCCCCATAGCAAGGATCAGACCAGGCCCCCCCACACAGGACAGAAGGGTTTCTACCTAAACCCCTTTCAATGACCCTGGAGCTATTTTTCCACTGCCTCATTTGCTAACAGTTGTTCCTTTAGAGGGTAGAGTCCTGACCAAGTTTTCACCTCCAGTAGAAGAAGAGATAATCCCAAGCAAGACTGGGCCACTTCTTGCCCTTGGCCCCATAGCAGTCACATTTTCTGCCGCTATGGTAGTTATGCTCCTGCCTGCCCATCTTAAGAAATAGGCCCTGCCCACCACATAAATAGGCCCTTCCCATCTTAAGAAATAGACCCGGCCCATCTAAAGAAATAGGCCTTGCCCATCTTAAGAAACAGGCCCTGCTCATCTTAAGAAATAGGCCCTGCCCATCTTAAGAAATAGGCCCTGCCTATCTTAAGAAATAGGCCCTGCCCATCTTAAGAAATCGGCCATGCCCATCTTAAGAAATAGGCCCTGCCCATCTTAAGAAATCGGCCCTGCCCATGTTAAGAAATCGGCCCTGCCCATCTTAAGAAATCGGCCCTGCCCATCTTAAGAGGCCCTGCCCATCTTAAGAGATAGGCCCTGTCTATCTAAGGCCACCTGCACACTGGTGCGGAGGTACGCACATAAGAGCTGCACAAATTTCCATGCGGATTTATGTGTGTTTCTGCACCATATCCACAACAAAATCTGCAATTTCTAACAGCTTTTTTTGGTGAGGATTTGACGTGGTTTTGTGTCTGAAATCCACAGATAAAACCGCAATCATAACTGACATGCTGCGGATTTAAAAACCCGCACGGCAGGGCAGTTTCCTCCAGAAATGTCCTTTCCTTATCCGCAAAAGAGACAAGAATCGGACATGTTCGATCTATTTTGCAGGGCCGCAGAATGGACGTGCGGATGTGGACAGTGCATAGTGTGCTGTCCACATCTTTTGTGGCCCCAATGAAATGAAAGGGTCCGCATCCGATCTGCAAAAAAAAAAAAGTGGATCGGATACAGACAGAATCTATGACCAGGATTACAAAACAGTGCCGCACCCATCAACAGGTTGTGTGCAGCATCACAGCTCAGCCCATTTCATGCCATGGAGCTGAGCTGCAATACCGGACACAACCCATGGAAAGATGTGGCGCTGTTTGAGAAAGAAAGCAGCCATGTTTTTCTAATCCTGTACAATCCCTTTTAATAACTATAGGGGTCATTTATGAAACTGGTGTAAAGTAGAACTGGCTTAGTTGCCCATAGCAACCAACCAGATTCCACCTTTCATTTTGGACAGCTCCTTAAGAAAATTAAAGGAGGAATGTGATTGGTTGCTATGGGAAACTAAGCCAGGACAGTTGCTAAAGGTTTGCAGAAGTAATGGTTGAATGCAGAACTGTGCAACCGTGTAAATTATTACTTCTAATCTCTGGGCTTTTGCATAAACTATGAGCTTCTCTGTGTGTGGGAAGCGGAGCGCGATATCTTATCACTGATTTGAATATTTAATAGGAATGCATGGCAGAAAGGGCCATTAAACACAAAGCCACCTTACAAACAAAGCAACCGGTGATCATATACAGGGGCAGACTGGGAACTTAAAGTGGCCCTGGAAAAAATATTAAAAGTGGCCCCAATTTTGTAGTTGGGTCCAAATTGATGGAAGGCGAGGCCAGCAGTACCATTTTGTGGCACATTATATCACCCCAACACAGCCAAATACCACAGTCCATCACTAAATACATCTCCAAAAACTTCTACTGGCCGGCCGTGAGGAAGGCCGAGGCGGCCCCCTGGGCATCGGCCCACCGGTAAATTTCCCTGTAAGGTCTATGGCCAATCTGCCCCTGATCATATAGATATAAATGTATCATCCCTGAGCAGTATTATAGTAGTTATATTCTTGTACATAGGAGGCAGTATTATAGTAGTTATATTCTTGTACATAGGAGCTGTATTATAGTAGTTATATTCTTGTACATAGGAGCAGTATTATAGTAGTTATATTCTTGTACATAGGAGGCTGTATTATAGTAGTTATATTCTTGTACATAGGAGCAGTATTATAGTAGTTATATTCTTGTACATAGGAGCAGTATTATAGCAGTCATATTCTTGTACATAGGAGCTGTATTATAGTAGTTATATTCTTGTACATAGAGGCAGTATTATAGTAGTTATATTCTTTTACATAGGAGGCAGTATTATAGTAGTTATATTCTTGTACATAGGATCAGTATTATAGAAGTTATATTCTTGTACATAGGAGCAGTATTATAGTAGTTTTATTCTTGTACATAGGAGCAGTATTATAGTAGTTATATTCTTGTACATAGGAGGCAGTATTATAGTAGTTATATTCTTGTACATAGGAGCAGTATTATAGTAGTTATATTCTTGTACATAGGAGCAGTATTATAGTAGTTATATTCTTGTACATAGGAGGTAGTATTATAGTAGTTATATTCTTGTACATAGGAGGCAGTATTATAGTAGTTATATTCTTGTACATAGGAGCAGTATTATAGTAGTCATATTCTTGTACATAGGAGCTGTATTATAGTAGTTATATTCTTGTACATAGGAGGCAGTATTATAGCAGTTATATTCTTGTACATAGGAGGCAGCATTATAGTAGTTATATTCTTGCACATAGGGGGCAGTATTATAGTAGTTATATTCTTGTACATAGGAGGCAGTATTATAGTAGTTATATTCTTGTACATAGGAGCAGTATTATAGTAGTTATATTCTTGTACATGGGAGCAGTATTATAGTAATTATATTCTTGTACATGGGAGCAGTATTATAGTAATTATATTCCTGTACATGGGAGCAGTATTATAGTAGTTATATTCTTGTACATAGGAGGCAGTATCATAGTAGTTATATTCTTGTACATAAGAGGCAGTATTATAGTAGTTATACTCTTGTACATAGGGGGCAGTATTATAGTAGTTCTATTCTTGTACATAGGAGCTGTATTATAGTAGCTATATTCTTGTACATAGGAGACAGTATTATAGTAGTTATATTCTTGTACATAGAAGGCAGTATTATAGTACTTATATTCTTGTACATAGGACCAGTATTATCGTAGTTATATTCTTGTATATAGGAGGCAATATTATAGTAGTTATATTCTTGTACATAGGAGGCAGTATTATAGTAGTTATATTATTGTGCATAGAGGGCAGTATTATAGTAGTTATATTCTTGTATATAGGAGCAGTATTATAGTAGTTATATTCTTGTACCTAGGAGGCAGTATTATAGTAGTTATATTCTTGTACATAGGATGCAGTATTATAGCAGTTATATTCTTTTACATAGGAGCTGTATTATAGTAGTTATATTCTTGTACATAGGAGCAGTATTATAGTAGTTATATTATTGTACATAGGAGCAGTATTATAGTAGTTATATTCTTGTACATAGTAAGCAGTATTGTAGTAGTTATATTCTTGTACATAGAAGCAGTATTATAGCAGTTATATTCTTGTACATAGGGGGCAGTATTATAGTAGTTATATTCTTGTACATAGGAGCAGTATTATAGTAGTTATATTCTTGTACATGGAAGCAGTATTATAGTAATTATATTCTTGTACATAGGAGCAGTATTATAGTAGTTATATTCTTGTACATGGAAGCAGTATTATAGTAATTATATTCTTGTACATGGGAGCAGTATTATAGTAGTTATATTCTTGTACATAGGAGGCAGTATTATAGTAGTTATATTCTTGTACATAGGAGGCAGTATTATAGTAGTTATATTCTTGTACATAGGAGCAGTATTATAGTAGTTATATTCTTGTACATAGGAGCAGTATTATAGTAGTTATATTCTTGTACATAGGAGGCAGTATTATAGTAGTTATATTCTTGTACATAGGAGGCAGTATTATACTAGTTATATTCTTGTACATAGGAGCAGTATTATAGTAGTTATATTCTTGTACATAGGAGCAGTATTATAGTGGTTATAGTCTTGAATATAGGTGGCAGTATTTACAGTAGTTATATTCTTGTACTTAGGAGCAGTATTTATAGTAGTATCACTGTGTTTCTGCACAAAATATGCATTGTTACTTGTGGATTTTGACACAGATTTGCCCCAGAGCTCATCTTTCACATTGCAAACGGTTAAATCCACACAAACAATTGACATGTGGCAGATTTCAAAATCTGCAACACTAGTTAATTTACTGTACACATGCAAAGTTTCCACACCGGGTAAATGAGATTTTGAAAATTATATGCTACTAGCTGAAGGACCCGGCTTCGCCCGGGTATATTTAATTTATTTCTTTTACTGTTTGTGTGTGTGTGTCGTTAAAAGATATCGAGAGTGACCTCTACAGTGCCTGCCCCTTTAACAGTGACCTTTACAGTGGCCCGCCCCTTTAACAGTGACCTCTACAGCGGCCAGCTCCTTTAACAGTGACCTCTACAGCGACCCGCCCCTTTAACAGAGACCTCTACAGCGGCCCGCCCCTTTAACAGTGACCTCTACAGCGGCCTGCCCCTTTAACAGTGACCTCTACAGCAGCCCGCCCCTTTAACAGTGACCTCTACAGCTGCCCGCCCCTTAAACAGTGACCTCTACAGCAGCCCTCCCCTTTAACAGTGACCTCTACAGCAGCCCGCCCCTTTAACAGTGATCTCTACAGCAGCCTGCCCCTTCAACAGTGACCTCTACAGCAGCCTGCCCCTTTAACAGTGACCTCTACAGCTGCCCACCCCTTTAACAGTGACCTCTACAGAAGCCCGCCCCTTTAACTGTGACCTCCACAGCAGCTAGAGTGGCCACTATCTTCACCTCAGAAAGCCAGACCTCACCGGCCATTCCCCCAAATGTGAAACAGCACCCCCAGTTCCCATGAAGGCACATCACTAAATATGAGGCCATGCCCCCCCTGGCTCCGTGAAGACATGGAGGAGAAGCTGTCTGAGTGTGAGATACTGAAAGGGTGGACATCCCTGTGTCTGTCCAGGCACTGCGTCGGACGGAGAACAGGTAGCCAGAAAACTGGACTGTCCAGCCTAAAGCTGGACATCTGGCCACCCTAACATCAGCCTGCAGCTAGGGTGGCCAGAGGTCTTGTTTTAGGCTGGACGGTCTGGCTTTCAGACTCCCTGTCCTCTGTCATGCGCAGGGCCTGGATGGACACAGCAGCACTCTCAGCAGCAGCACTGTGCAGTCTGAGCAATGAGCTGCAGGGAGAAAGTCACCCTCCCCCCACCCCTGCAGCTGACAGAAGGTGATGTTTACCAATATTTTTAATCCCGGTCAAATGCAGCATGGAAGGGGCATGGCCTGACTGAGTCAGGGGCGTGACTTAGTGGGATTTGGGGGTGGCGCTTTTAAGTCCTTCTTTTGACGGTGGCCGGAATTACAGGTCGATGCCATAGTAATTTAGGAGGAAGGTGGGTAGCAGTGGAAGAAAACATCTTTTATTACTACTGAACAGTAAATATGTAAAATTTACATTATATGAGGTAATGATTGATGATGAGTTAGTCTAAAACATAAGTTATAGTTATGGTAACCGGGAATACCCATTTACCAATAGTCATCCACAGTGCTCTGCCTCTTTAATGCAGACCTAAAGCAGTGAACTGGCTAGGTTGTCATAGAAACCTGATGTGTGCCTGTGAGCTTCTATTGGCTGATAAGGGTCATGTGACCAGGCTACTATTGGCTAATGCATTTTTTGGGAATATCTCAGGAACGGTACGTCCTGGAGAGTTGAAAACTGTTCTAAAACCTTCCCGGACACCTGATGTACATGTGTGCCAAATTTTGTGATTGTAGCTGCAGCGGTGCGGATTCCTTTAGCTAGGGTGACCAGACCTGGGTTTCTGAAAAGGAGGACACCTTTTTTTTTTCTCTTTTTTTTTTTTTTTTTTTTTTTTTTGGGGGGGGCGTCACCATTACACCTAGAGGCTCAGCTCTCTTTGCAACTGCCATTTGATTGACAAGACCAGGCAGTGAATGCATCATCACACCTGGCCCTGACATCTCCTAAAGGCAAAGTGCGGCAGTTGCAAAGAGAGCTAAGCCTCTAGCTCCTAGAGGCTCATTTTCATATATTACAGGTATGTAGGTGTAGCATAACAGTTGGCAGGTCTTTAAGGCCCCATTCACACGACCGTATGAATGGGGCCGTATATATTCCGCAAAATTGCGGAATACATGCAGCCCCATTCACCTCTATGGGAGCGCACAGCCGCGGCACGGAGACAGCTCCGTGCCGCGGCTCCGCATAAAAAGATAGAACATGTCCTATACTTGTCCGTACGCATGGACATTTATGGAGATTTTCACTGCAATGTCTTCGATTTTTATACATTTTCATAACAGACAAAATTTGATTTGTTGATCCCAACCGCTCTACCCCGAAATAAGTTTATCAACGTAAAAATAAGTATTTCCATGCAGTTTCGGGGCGGGGCTTGAAACTTCCTTCTATAATTAAATTTTGGGTGGTATGAAAATCGAAGACGTTGCAGTGAAAATCTCCACAAATTAAAATGTGTCCCAGCGTTGTAATACAGTTCAGTATCTTTCGTTTTCAAGATCTCTGCTTGCTGTGGTTGTATTTGCAGTCAGGGGCTGCAAAAGGAGCCAGAGCCGTGCTGGGTGCAAGACATTTTCCGGATAGGTTCTCAGCCTCTGATGGTGAAAAAGACACATTTCTCTGACAGCAAGCAGAGATGGTAACTTCATTAGAAGTTTCGTTCATCCTGCCATGATTCAATAAAAGTGTGAATGACGCCCGCCCCGTACAGCAGAAAAGAAGCCAAATGTTAATGTCAACCCAATGTCGTCGCAGCCCGTAAAACCGCCACCATAAACATTGCCCATAAAGCCCGCACTCTCCGCCAGACACAGCAGAGCTCCTGCCTGCAGCTTCTTCAGCTTTGCCCCAATTTCATAAAACAAGAATCACCGGTTTGGTGGAGTCTCGTCCCACGTCTCGTGGAAAGAGGAAGCTGAGCTGGAAGTCGCACAACGCGTTTCATCATCGTCATTTCTGCATTTGTCAGAACAGTTGTGCTTTCATATTAAATGTATAATTGTAATGTCCGGCCGGGGTCGTTATAGGACCCAGGGTTTTAATCACAGGAGCGGCTGGGTAATATCTATAGCAAAATAATAAAAATGGTACACCTTCCCGGTCCTGAATCATGACAACCCCACAGAGGAAGTGCACAGGTAGCAGTTCTACTGGACACTTGGGCCGAGCGGGCCTAATAGCCCCTGTGCCAACACAAAAGGACCTTCCTGGAGGTGAGATCCTTGGCTCATATTCACACTACCTTATCCGGTAAGAGGCAGAGGTCTATGAGGCTGGTCATGTAGTAGGTATATAGGCTGCCTCTATGGCAAGGTGAGAGCGGGAACCTATATTCTAAAATAACAGTTGACCACCCCCCACTTATACTAGAGCTGATGTCCCCTGTTCCTCCTTACTCTGGGTTCCCTGATGCAAGTGCGGATTGGCCATAGACCTTACAGGGAAATTTTCTGGTGGGCCGATGGCCAGTGGAAGTTTTTGGGGATGTATTTTGTGCTGCTGGCAGTATTTTGTGATGGACTGTGGTATTTAGCTCTGTTGGGACGGTATAAAGTACCACAATATGATATTACTGACCCTGCCTTTCATCAATTTGGACCCAACTACAAAACAAGGCCACTTTTAGTATTTTTTTCGAGGGCCACTTTAAAGAGGACCTTTCACGACTTTGAAAAAATGAAACTGCACTATGTACATGATAGTGCGTCCGACACTGATGCGAGCAGCGTTTTTTTTTTTTACAAATGGTCCCCCGGTGGCTTCACACGGGCCCCCCGTTCTTCTGCCAGGCTTTATGCTAATTAGTAAGCATCGGAACAGGGAGGAGGAGACTCCCTGTTCCTCAATGGGTGTTGCTTCTGCCCTGCTGTGAGCGCTGTCCAATCAGAGCGGACCGCTCACAGCAGGGCTGAAGGAGTTCAACCCTGCTGAATTCAAAAACGTGTGAAAGTAGCCTAAGGCTGCATTTCACATTTGTGTCTGAGGTTTCTCAGATTTACGTTCCAGCATCACCACGACTGGTGTCCCCATTGTGACCTTACTTATCTTATTAATCTTACTTATCATATTTCTGAGGGCCTCCCCTGTAGTGTTGTATCACTTCCTCACTGTATAGCGGTATTATTTTGGAACTTATGACAGCACAGAAAGTTAATATCATATGGTGATTGTGTAATGTTATTATTTGGGAAGCGTGTGGCAGTATTGTTTAGATACTACTTGGCAGCATTATTTGGTTACTGTATAGTAGCATTACATTGGGGCTATAAGGCAGTATTAATTGGACACTGTACAGTAGTGTTATTTGAGAGCTGCATGGCGGTATTATTTCTTTTCTGCATAGTGTTATTTGGAAATTGTATTGGAGCATTTTTTGGACACTGTATGATATCATTATTTGATTACCCTATAGTGGTATTATGTTGGCACTGTAAGACAATATTAAATGGCCATTTCATAGTAGTGTTATTTGAGTACTGAAAGGCAGTATGATTTAGATACTGTATGGCAGTATTATTTGGTTACTGTATAGTGATATTATTTGGGAACTATATGGCAGTATTATTTTATTACTGCATAGTGGTATTATTTAGGGAACTATATTGCAGCATTATTTGGACACTGCATGATATCATTATTTGGCTACTGTATAGTATCATTATGTTGCCACTGTAAGGCAATATTAATTGGCCATTGTATAGTGGTGCTATTTCAGAACTTTATGGCAGTATAAGTTTGTTACTGAATAGTGGTATTATTTGGGAACTGTATGGCAGTATTATTTGGTCATTGAATATTAAGGTAATATTATTTGGTAATTGTGTAGTTGTATTATTTGGTCATTGTATGTTAGTATTAGGAGGACAATGTAAAGTAATAGGTGTATTATTTGAGAACAGTACAGCAGTATTACTTAGACACTGTATGACAGTATTATTTTTGTTGCTGTATAGCAGTATTATGTTGGCAATGTAAGGCAATATTATTGGGTCAATGTCTAGTGGACTGTATTTGCGAACTCTATGGCAGTATTATTTGGACACTATATGACAGTATTATTTGGTTACTGTATGTCAATATGCTGGTATTATTTGGCCACTGTATAGTAGTATGATAATGGCAACGTGAGATATTTGGTTATTGTACAGTATGGCGGTATTATTTAGACATTGTATGGCAACATTATTTGGCTACTGTATTGTGGTATCATTTGGCAAATGTGTGGCAGTATTCTTTAGTTACTGTATAGTACTATAGTGTTGGCACCGTAAGGCAATATTAATTGGTCTTTGTATAGTGGCGTTTGAGAATTTGAGAACTGTATGGCAGTATTATTTGGACACTATATGACAGCATTATGTGGTTACTGTAGGGAGATATTATGCTGTCACTGCAAGACAGTATTATTATATTGTAACTTTTCACGTCTTTTGCCTGTATTTGTGTTTTTCTAACCTAGCCCCTTCCTCCCATAAAACATAGAAGGAGTCTGCCACATTGACTGTGATCTGACCTAGCCATCATGAATTCTTTGCATTGTAACATATACAACATACATTCTTGACTTACAAGCACTGTTTTGTTTAGTTTTACAACCCACAAAAAATAAAATGTAAAAATGCACAATTTTATTATGAGATACCCGTTGTGCCGCAGGAGGAAACGACAGAACGCATCAGAGTCAACCTGACTTTGTACTAAAACTAAAAGATGATGATGGCCCTACATTTAAAGAGGACCTGTCACCCCTCCTAACACTTCTTTTTTTTTACTAAATAGTTGTATTTCCCATAATATAACAATTATGGAGAATGATCTGTATATGCTGCTCCTGTTATTCCTACTAGAAATGTATGCATGTACTGACTGCTGGGTGTTACTATGCCCCTTGTCAAAGGGATGTGTTCCTGCATGGTCTCAGACTGTGTATAGACAGACCCCCAACTGATAACACCCAACTGTCTATTTATTCATACATTTCAAAGATGAATAAGAGAGGATCGGCACAACAAAGAGTTTTAAAAAAATGCTCTATAATTGTAATTTTATGGGGAGTACAATAATTTACTAAACCAGGTCAGACAAGGTGATGGATCCTCTTTAAATGTCCCTTTATATATTGAATTGGCTTTGTACACAGGTGGACTGAGCGACTTCCATGGGGTTAGGTCACCAATCCCTCTCATCTCAGTTACAAAAATCTTACCAAACGAGCGAAGGACAAATGTCTGGTGGGTCACGCTGCCCTTCTCTCACACCACCAAGGGGCTCCATTTTGCTACTGGGCAGCTTCTGCTCTAGTCCTGTGGGTGAGTCGGGATTTGGAGAGGAGGTCAAGCTCCTATTATGATTATTCTCAATCCCAGGCAACTACTATCTTGGTAAAGAGGAAGGCCTCGTTCACATCTCCATTTGGAAATCTGGTAGGCTGTTCCGGTACAGGGCAGCCTGCTGGATCCTCTACTTCACCACCGGTGAATCCGTTCCATTTCCGGCATAAATGCCGGGTTTCCACCGGACAAAAACTGTTGCATGCATCCGTCTTTTGGTCCGGCCGACAGCTGGCATTTATGCAGTATTAGGCTGCTGGAGATGTGAACACAGCCGAAACAAAGTGCTTAAGAAGCAATGTGTAATACAAGGCGGGTGTGCATTTGGAAGTGGCAGGCCTATCCAGCTAACCAGTAGGAACCCAAATGTTAGAATTATGGGGGCACTGTGGCGGCTCAATATATGCAGCATATACATCGCCCTCTTTCTGATTACCCCCTGGTACGTTACTCTGCAGTCAGTCGGGGTCCTGTGACATATCTACAAGGTACAACCCCTCTCGTTACATCCCAAGGGTCAGGGGTGCAACACCAATGAGGCGAGGTGAGGCGACTGCCTCAGGTAGCATGAGGTGGGGGCAAGAGGGGGGCAGCGGAAGGTGCACCACTGCCTAGGATCCCATGTTACTACCACCTGCTCCTGTATAGAGCCTTACCATACCTCAAGGTGGTGGCGAAAGAGCTCCCTGGGTTGTACCTGATGGGCAGAAATTAGGGAGGCGACGGATTCGCCTATAGCACGCAGGAGTTGGTGCGCAGCCAAAAAGTTTTTAAGCCACAGGTTGACTGAGCCCGGCAATCAACTCCATAACATCTGGAGGACACCAGGTTCCTAATGACAGAGCAAAGCGAGGTCACTCACCCAGAAGTTTTCCTTAAAGAAGATGCCTCTCATTGCCACTCTGTATGAGAACTGAGCTGAAAAAGGGACGTGTCTCTTCAATCCAAGCTTTACTGTAGATGAGTCTGCACGCACGAGCAGAATTTTAGTAATTAGTTCCTCAAATGTCCTTCCTTCTCTCTCATGCCCTGCCCCTGCTGGGGACAAAAAACTCAACCAGTTCAAAGTACTGCAAGCTCCAGCTGCTGCAGATACAGGTGGCTCCACAGCGACCTCTGCTGGACACAGCTCAAATGGCAGCATGGGGAATATCAGGGAAATGCTAGACAGCTCGCTTGCACCACCAATTTCTAGGCAACGTCTGGTCTAGCATCATTTTTCCCCGGGGTGGGGAAAGTTGTTTCGTGTGAGAAGCCAGGGAATAAACTAAACTTCCGGTCTTGGGAAAATAATGCTAGAAGACTGAGCCTCTACATTAAGGAGGTTATCCCTCTCGCAGCTTTTCCTAGGCCAGTGATATCACATTCATCAGTCAAACGGCCTAAGTGGAGCTCAGCCTCATAGACGTGAAGGGGAAAGAGCTGCAATACCAAGTACAGCCACTATACTATGGACGGCGCTGTGCTTGAGCAGAGAGAAGGCCGCTGTGCTACAGCGAGTGCTAGCGCCTTCTCAAAAAGCTGATCAGCGGGGGTCCCGGGTGTCGGACCCCCACCGATCAGATATTGATGACCAGAGGATAGGCCATCAGTTGAAATATATCCCTTAATCCTTTTAATAATTATAGTTGTAGTCCTTGGAGAGACTAAGGCCTCATGCACACGACCGTATGTATTTTATGGTCTACAAAACACGGAACAGCAATGCGGACAATAGTAAGACCTGTTCTATTTTTTTGCGGAACGGAAATACGGACATACGGAAACGGAATGCATGCGGAGTAACTTCTGTTTTTTTGCTGAGCCATTGAAATGAATGGTTCCACATAGGGTCTGCAAAAAAACGGAATGGACATGGAAAGAAAATACGTTCGTGTGCATGAGGCCTAACATGGAGATGAATGTCAATGTTCTGCTGGACACCAGGGGGCGTTACAGGTCTATGGGTGCCTGATTGTGAGTCCTATGTGGTTTCTGTCCTCCCAAATCTATGATTGGAGGCCATTGTGTTTGCTGAAGGGTATCAATGACTATTACAGAGAACGACTGGCCCCAAGTCCATGCTATCAGAGTCGCTCTCCATAGAAATTAATGGGGGCCCAGCCAAGTGCTTACATTTGTCCCAGTAAGGCAACTTATCCCCTATCCACACAGCCCCAGTTTTCATCATCTGCAGTAGGACCCCCGTTGATCATGAGAACCGGAGCTTGGGCTCCCCTGTCTGAATGAAGCGGCGGTCATGCTTGTGCACTGCTGCTCCATTCAGTTCTATGGGGAAGATTTCTGAACTATTGGACTCAACTACCTTCAACAGTCGCAGAGAATCGAGTGGAGCAGAGGACACGAATATGTGTTTGCTGCTCCATTCTTCTTAGCGTGCCCTTCTTCTTTTAAAGGGCATCTGTCAGCAGTTTTGTACCTATGACACTGGCTGACCTGTTATATGTGCATTTGGCAGCTGAAGACATCTGTGTTGGTCCCATGTTCATATGTGTCCGCATTACTGAGAAAAATTAAGTTTTAATATATGCAAATGAGACTCTAGGAGCAACGGGGGCGTTACTGTTACACTTAGAGCCTCTGCTCTCTCTGCAAATGCCGCACCTTCTCCAATTTGATCGATGGGACCAGGCAGATGTGATGACATTTTCACTGCCTGGTCCTGTCAATCAAAAAGCAGAGGATGTGGCTGTTGCAGGGAGACCTGAGCCTCTACGTGTAATGGTAACGCCCCCGTTGCTCCTAGAGGCTCATTTGCATATATGAAAACATCATTTTTCTCAGCAATGCAGACACATATGAACATGGGACCAACACAGATGTCTTCAGCTTCTAAGCGCACATGTAACAGGTCAGCCAGTGTCACAGGTACAAAACTGCTGACAGATGCTTGTTAAATCTGGCTCTGAGTGCATGGAAGTTGGGACCCCCCCATTATACCTAATAATAGCGGATCGGTCATGTGCTGTGTAATCAGGGATTTTCTGCCCAGAACAAAAAATGAATCTGTATTCTGTATGAGGAAGAGTGGTCACAGTAACTGTAAACTTGTAAATGTACCTCTCACTTACGATCACTATCCAGCACTTTTGGTTTGCTGCCAATAATTGCTTGGTACATCATAATAAAAAAAAAACAGAAGTGGGACATGAATACAGAAACACGTCATGTAAAGATATACACTTATTGAATCCAGTCCTGATTCTGTCTCATTAAAAAAAAGGGTGAAAAACATTGATCAATTATTGAAGTGTGAATGAGACCTTAAAGGGGACCTGTCACGGGATTTGACTTTTCTAAATCAGTACCTGGCACTGTAGGCGATGTTTACTAGATGAGATAGGAAAGGTCTTCTTTAACCCTTTAAGCCCCGGAGGTTTTTTCAGTTTTGCGTTTTCGTTTTGCGCTTCTTGCCTTGATACAGCCATAACTTTTTTATTTTTCTGTTCACATAGCTGTATGAGGGCTTGTTTTTTGCGGGACAAGTTGTATTTTCCAATGCCACCATTTAATATTGCATATGGTGTAGTGAGAAGCGGGAAAAAATTCCAAATCATGTGAAATTGCCAAAAAAAACGCAATTCCGACACAGTTTTACAGGTTTTTTATTTAGGCCTTCGATGTGCGTTAAAACTGACCAGTTACTTTCATTCTACTGGTCAGTACGAATCCGGCGATACCTAATATGTATAGTTTTTCTTGCATTTTGATAGTGATAAAAAAATTATAAAGTTGGACATTTTTTTTCCCAGTTCTTGACCCCTATAACTTTTTGGTATTTTTGTGTACGGAGCTGTATGGGGGCTCATTTTTTGCAGGGCGATCTGAACTTTTTATTGATACCATTCTGGGGTGTGTATGTTTTTGATCGCTTTTTTTTTTTTTAATTTTTTTTTTTAAAGCGACAAAAAATGCTGAATCAGCCATTTTGACGCTTTTTTCCGTTTTGCTTTTTTTCCGTATGGGAATTTTTTTTTTTTTTTAATAATATGGGCGTTTTCGCACACAGCGATACCCATAATGTGTATTTTTTATTTTTTTAATACTTTTATTTTCGGGAAAGGGGGTGATTTGAACTTTAAAACTACGTGTTTTTTATTTATTTATTTATTTATTTAAAAAAACTTTTTTTTTTTTTTTTTTTTTTTTTTTACACTTTTTTATAGTTCCCATAGGGAACTATAACTAGCAATCATCTGATTGCTTATATCATAGACTCCAATGCACTTACATTGGAGTCTATGAGATTTTCAATGCTTTCCTATGGAGCCATATTACAGGCAAGGGCTCCATAGGAAAGCCTATGCAGCAGCCTCCTGTCATTGAGTATGACAGGGGCTGCTGCAGGCACGCTCCGGCTCCTCCGATCGCCACATGGGGGAGCTGGAGCAACACCGGAAGCATACGGGATTAAATGTCCGCGATTGGCATTAATACCGGTCGCGGACGTTAGCTGTGCGTGCCTGCTAGTAGGGTGTGCAGGTCACCCGCGGCCATCCCGTGCAGGAGCAGGCGCCATCTTGAAACACGCCCAGCTCCTGCACAGGGTTAAAGGGGTTGTCCAGTACTTTTATATTGATGGCCTGTATCATAGGGGGTCCGACACCCCGCACCCGTAACCATCAGCTGTTCAGGAATAGCCCAGCACCGGAATCACAGTGCTCTGTCTATTGTGTAGTGCAAAATTCACTTTAAAGAGGGGGTGTCAGACTCAAACAGCTGATCAGAGGGGGTACCGGATGTTAGAACCCCCACCAGAGGATAGGCCATCAGTTAAAATATCTCGTAAAACCCTTTTAATAATTATAGTTGTAGTCCTTGGAGAGACTAAGGCTTCATGCACACGACCGTATGTGTTTTGCGGCCTGCAAAAATTACGGGTGATGTTCGTGTGCATTCTGTATTTTGCGGAACGGACCAGCCAGCCCCTAATAGAACAGTCCTATCCTTGTCCGTAATGCAGACAATAATAGGACATGTTCAGTTTTTTTGCGGAACGGACATAGGGAAACGGAAAGCACACGGAGAATGGTTCCACATACGGTCCACTAAAAACGGAACGGACACGGAAAGAAAATAAGTTTCTGTACATGAGGCCTAACATGGAGATGAATGTGAATGTTTCGCTGGACAGCAGGGGGCGTTACAGGTCTATGTGTGCCCGATTGTGAGTCCCTCTGATCTGATATTGATGACTTATCCATAGGTTAGGACGCTGATATAAAACTCCTGGGCAACCCCTTTAAAGGGAACCTGTCACCATGAAAATGCAAAGTTATCTGCAGGCAGCATGTTATAGAGCAGGAGGAGCTGAGCAGATTTATATATAGTCTTGTGGGAAAAGATTCAGTAAAACCTGTACTTTATACATTTATATCTCTGCTCCTTCTGAGCTTTGAAGTCCAGGAAGCAGTCCTATCAGTGATTGACAGCCTTCCCTCTGACTGTGTATACAGAGATAGCTGTCAATCACTGATAGCTCCGCCTCCTGGACTTCAATCAGTGATTGACCTCCTTCCCTCTATGACTGTGTATACAGAGCTAGCTGTCAATCACTGATAGGACCGCCTCCTGGACTTCAATCAGTGATTGACCTACTTCCCTCTATGACTGTGTATATAAAGATAGCTGTCAATCACTGATAGCTCCACCTCCTGGACTTTAATCAGTGATTGACCTACTTCCCTCTATGATTGTGTATATAGAGATAGCTGTCAATCACTGATAGCTCCGCCTCCTGGACTTTAATCAGTGATTGACCTACTTCCCTCTATGATTGTGTATATAGAGATAGCTGTCAATCACTGATAGCTCCACCTCCTGGACTTTAATCAGTGATTGACCTACTTCCCTCTATGACTGTGTATATAGAGATAGCTGTCAATCACTGATAGCTCCGCCTCCTGGACTTTAATCAGTGATTGACCTACTTCCCTCTATGACTGTGTATATAGAGATAGCTGTCAATCACTGATAGCTCCGCCTCCTGGACTTTAAAGCCAAGAATGAGCAGGAATATGAATGAATAAATTACAAGTTTTACTGAATCTTTTCCTATAAAACTATATCAATCTGCTCAGCTCCTCCTGCTCTATAACGTGCTGCCTGCAGCTCAGACACCATGTTCAACATGACAGGTTCCCTCTAAGGGGGCTGAATAAATAGGAAAAGCTCGGCACTCCAATCCATTTCTTATAATAAAATGTGAACCTTTATTTAAGATCTGACCACAGGTCCTCTGTTCAGGATCCTCATCTTTGTCAGACTGGAGAACAGCTACAATGAGCATCCTGCGTTACAAAGACAATCCATTGTGTAATTCTTAATTTGCCCTGGGGTGGCGCTGAAGAGACATTAAACACTTCCAGGTCTTTCCCCCAGATTACAGCTGATCGTGGGGGTCTCGGCAGGATGATACTTTGTAATCAGTTTAACAAATAGGGATTGTCAAAAGCAGAGAAGCCCCCGGCACCCCGAGGAGGATTTTTTATGCGATTCCACAGGAAGATCCACATGTGTTACAGCTCTGTGGCTATTCTTTCAAAAATCTCATACAGATTGGTTGCAGATTTTTCCGTATGCCTCGTAAAGGGTTCTGCATCATACAACTGACGTATTGAGGACTCACAGGTCAATTTATGCTGCAGATTTTTTCCACAGTGTTTGGATGAGATTTGCTTACATTGTAATAAGTTGTTGATTTTCTGCATGATACGCCACAGCATATTGGCCAGGTGTGAATATACCCTTAGGGCTCATGCACACGAGCGTGTGCAGTCAGTGCCTGTGCTGTGGACCGTAATTTGCGGTCCACAATGCACGAGCACTGACATTGTGGCCACCGCATGTGGATCGCGGACCCATTCACTTGAAAGGGGTCCGCGATCCGCATCTGAGGGGCTGCACCGCAAAAAAGTAGTGCTTCCGTGGTGTTCCGATCTGTGCTTCCGCTCCGCATCTCACCAATTGCGGACCCGTTTAAGTGAATGGGTCCGCGATCCGTGCTGCACACGGCCAGTGCCCGTGTATTGCGGACCCGCCGCATGCGGGCCGCAATACGGACACGGGCCAGCACCGGCTGTGTTCATGAGCCCTTAGACTCAGGGGTGCACTGGGAACTTAAAGTGGCCCTGCAAAAAAAAATACTATAGTTGGGCCCAAATTGATGGAAGGCAGGGCCAGCAATACCATATTGTGGCACATTATACCGACCCAACAGAGCCAAATACCACAGTCCATCACAAAATACTGACAGCAGCACAAAATACATCCCCAAAAGAGGCTGGCCATGAGAAGGGCCCAGGCAGCCACCTGGAAATTTCCCTGTAAGGGCCGTTCACATCTCCGTTCAGCCCTTCCGTTCTCCTGCTCCGTTATAGGAGCAGGAGAACGGAAAGGACGGATTCGGGACATAACTGAGCCCAACGGAGCCTAAGGGACCCCATAGACTATAATGGGGTCCGTTAGGTTTCCGCTCAGAAGATGATTTTTGAAGCGGAGACAAAAGTTGTGCATGCAGGACTTTTGTCTCCGCTTCAAAAATCATCTTCTGAGCGGAAACCTAACAGACCCCATTATAGTCTATGGGGTCCCTTAGGCTCCGTTGGGCTCAGTTATGTCCCGAATTCGTCCTTTCCATTCTCCTGCTCCTATAACGGAGCAGGAGAACGGAAGGGCTGAACGGAGATGTGAACGAGCCCTAAGGTGTATGGCCAATCCGCCCCTGCTTGGACTCCACTGTGATATACCTCCCCATTAGAGGGTGAGGCCTCCTATCCCCATCGGATGGTCAGACTGCAGAACATTCAGGTCATATTCTGTTTGTTGTGTCACGTCATCTCCTCTAGTCCCTGAATGTGATTGTGGGGTGCTGGTGCCTGACCTGGCATCCTAAAGAGTTAAAAAGGCTTCCAGGATCTGCCAGCTACGGAAGGCTATGAGGCCCAGGCCAAGTCTCATAGGCAAAGTGTCAACGTGAAACTGACTGGAAGTTTCAACACAGTGCAATACAGCATCCGTGTTCCCGTTTTTTTTTGCGGAACCATTGTAACAATGCCTATCCTTGTCAACAAAACGGACAAGAAAAGGGAAATGTTCTTTTTTGCAGAACAGAAATACGGACATGCATACGGAGTACCTTCCGTTTTTTTTGCGGACCCATTGAAATAAATGTTTCTTCATACGGTCCACAAAAAATAAAAAAACAAACAGAACGTGGAAACAAAATACGGATGTGTGAATGAGGCCTTAGAGGGCTTGCATTTCACACTAGCACACCCTCTGCACAGAAAGGTCATCTATGGGAAAACTGCAAACAAAAAAACATTTTGCGAGGGGCATGACTTCTAAAATGTAATTTCTAGGATGTGTCTTCCATTTATTTATCTCTGCAGTTGTTAGGCAGGGCTGTATAAATCACCAAGCTAGGCCTCAAATGCACATGGTGCTCTCTCTTCTGACCCCTGCAGTGTGCCCAAACAGCAGTTTATGACCACATAGG
The DNA here is from genome assembly GCA_900303285.1 of Rhinella marina. Lineage (NCBI taxonomy): Eukaryota > Metazoa > Chordata > Amphibia > Anura > Bufonidae > Rhinella > Rhinella marina. Next base: position 119,840 of record ONZH01029555.1, on the reverse strand, counting down.
GGGCGCCGTTACAAAAATTATCAAGCTTTCCCTCCTATGACCAATTGTGAAAATAAAATGGTTTGAGGCTAAAACCACATAAAAACACCGCATCATTTTTCCATTTCATGCCCCACTCAAAAAAATTTCTATGAAACACTTAAAGGGGTTCTCCAGTAATAAAGTAATATTTAAGTATTTTCACTTAATTATGAATAAATTCCCAAATACCTTTAATTAGTTATAATTGATCATTTTGTCTGGGGAACGATCATTAAGAGAAATAAAATGGCCGCTGTCCTATTAGTACACAGAGAACCCGTCCTAATCACACAGGAGGACAAGTTACTTAACACTGAGGTAAAGAGCTGCCTCATTCTCCTCTCTGCTTGTCAGGGATTATTATCCTGAATACAGATAAGATCTTCAGCTGAATCTCTTAGGAATGGAGATCATGAAGCGACATGAAGTACAGAGGACGGACTGTGGTAATGGAGCCTGCATACAGGAGCTGCTGATTATTATCCACATCTGCTCATGAACTCCATTCCCACAGAGATTCAGGTGAAGATCTTATCTGTATTCAGGATTATAATTCCTGACAGGTAGAGCAGAGAGGAGGATGAGCCAGCTCTTCAGCTCAGTGTTGTGAAGTAACTTGTCCTCCTGTGTGATTAGGACAGGTTCTGTGTGTATTAATAGGACGGCGGCCATTTTATTTCTCCTGATTGTTCTCCAGACAAAACAAGCCATTATAACTAATGAAAGGTATTTCGGAATATATTTATATTTAAGTATTTTCATTTTCTTAATTCCCGGAGAACCCCTTTAACCAATCAGTAGATCCCAAGGTAAATTCCTTGAACAATTTAGTTTCCAAAACAGGGCATCCAAAAACCATTCCAAAAACCATTCCAACTAAATAGGCCACTGTCCGCCAAATGACACAGCTTCCCTTCTGTGTGCCCATACAGCAGTTTCTAAACACATGGGGGATTGCCATATTAAGGAGAAATTGTTAACCAATTGTGTGTGTGTGTTTGGGGGCAGGGGGGCGGTTAGGGAGTTATCCTGTTACACTGTTTCTCAATTTTGGCTTTAATTCTCGTGGATCAACTATAGCATTTTTCTGGGATTTTTTTTTTTTTAAGTATCTGATTGTGGGAGCCTGACACCCAGGATCCCCATAGATCAGTTGTTTGAAAAAGACACTAGCACTCTGTGGCTCTCTCTAGATATCATGTTCAACGGTCACATGACTTCATCCTCACTGAAGTGAATAGGGAGGAGCTGCAATACCAAGCAGAACCACAATATAATGTACAACGCTGTGCTTAGTTTGCTGAGAGAAGGCTGCCGTGCTAGAGTGCTACTTTCTCAATCAGCAGTGGTCCCAGTTGTTAGACGGCCACTGATCAAATACTGATGGCAGATCCAAAAGGGTGTGTCAAAAAAACAAAAAAAAAAAAACCACCACATCCAAATTAATTGGTTCTCAGTCTGTTTTAGAAGTTTTCCTGAAAATTAAAAAAGTTGCTTCTAGAATTCTTGTAGTTTTTATTGGTACTGTTTTTGTGGTATGTATGACTGATTACTCATTTTTTTGGTGATAAAGGTGACTAATAAATCACACATTTATTTTTCCAGTTTTCCAGTTACAGTGGCCTCCACAGGAAATTTTTAAATATCTCAGTAGTTCAGACGTGGAGTTACCCGATTTTTTTTTTTTTTTTAAATATGTAAAATTGGTTAAGGGCTGGGGATTTAAATGTTTCAAGCTTTTTTGCTTTGATACTAATTTTAAAGACCATAGCAACCTAGAACCTGGGATCTTTCAATCTCTTGTCCCATTCACCCTATAGAGATTCTCTTAGGGTGAATAGGATTTTAACACGCTCCCTGCTGAGCTGTGCCTCATGCATAGTTTTAGCAGGGAGGATACCATGGCAGGCCTGGGAAGCTTCAGAAGCATTCAGGCTGCCATGGTAACCAAACAGAGCAATTCTATTTCACTGCAGAGGCTCCAAACAGCCAATCAGATGATAGGGCATACATGTAACATACAGTAACTATGGCCTAGAGAGCTACCCAATACCGCCTTCCACATACACTATAGCCTGTATGCACCAATAGGGCATGTAGACAAGATGCCCTGATTGGACAGCCATTTTAACAGAAAATTAGGCACTGTAACAGGCAACACAAGAATTGGTGAATAAAAACCCACAGGAGTCTCCAGTAAAGTTTTCATGGAACATTTTACTCTCCAATTGAGAAATTTCTGTACATTAAAAGCACAAGTGCTTTAATAAGTTTAATGAAAATGGAACCAGGAACAGCTTTGACACCAACATTCACAGACTGGAATCGGAAAATGGTGGGAGTTTACTCAAAAGTAGACAGGAAGTTTAATACAATTTCTTTCAGCTTGGCGTCTGTCTGCTCAGAGATCTTTCCATCAGCCCTAATGAGAAAAAAAAAAAAAAAAGTTAGTATTATGACAATGTCAAATCTTCTTAGTAAAGGCATTCAGGAAGAATCCCGTATTAGACTGAACAGGTTCTGCACTACAGCCTATACGTGCGGCTGCTCTGAGGCCAGATGTGAACGCACCTGATGGTAGCAAGGAGCTCCTGGTGCTGGCTCTTAATGTGTGCCAGGAAAGCATTCTCGAATTTTGTGATCTTGCTTGGTTCCATTTTGTCCAGATGACCCCTCACACCAGCGTAGATAACGGTTACCTGTTCTTCGATGGCCATGGGCACTGGAAGGCAATGCACACGTTACCATTATAGTAGGAAGCACCAGTCCGCAGCATACAGCGAGATACAGGAGTAGCGCTTACCATACTGTCCCTGTTTGAGCAGCTCAGTCAGACGGACACCACGGTTCAACAGTTGTTGGGTGGCTGCATCCAAATCAGAGCCAAACTGGGCGAAAGCTGCCACTTCACGGTACTGGGCCAACTCCAGCTTCATGGTACCGGCCACCTGGGAACAGCAATATTAACACTTAGAATATGCTTGGTCACGATCATTCTCCACCTGCAGCACATGTCAACTGCTACCCACCTGCTTCATGGCTCTGGTCTGAGCAGCAGAACCGACACGGGACACAGACAGACCGACATTGATGGCAGGTCGGATACCCTTGTAGAACAATTCAGTTTCCAAGAAGATCTAAGGGGGAAAAGAATTTATATGCACATTGTACTTTACCATCTTAACCATACATTGGATCAAATAAATTAATTGCAAAACAGATAGGCAGAAGGTTTGCAAAGTGATGCAAGTTGAGCTATTAGTCTAACAAGTTGCAGCAAATTTGAAACTTCACATCACCTTTAGACTTGCGCCACTATATGGTGCACAAATGGCACATGCAGGTACTGACCTTGTGCTTTATTTTTTTAATCTACGTTCCAAAGTAGTCCAGCGAAGCATTGTAAAATTCCAACCGGTGTGCAAGTGCCACAACCAACACTCACCTGGCCATCAGTGATGGAAATGACATTGGTTGGGATGTAAGCTGACACATCGCCGGCCTGGGTCTCAATGACTGGGAGAGCGGTCAAGGATCCACCACCGAACTGGTCGTTCATTTTAGCAGCCCTTTCCAGCAGACGGGAGTGAAGGTAGAACACGTCACCGGGGTAGGCCTCACGACCAGGAGGACGACGCAGCAGCAGAGACATCTGACGGTAGGCCACAGCCTGGAGACAAGGAAGAATGGTATCAAGCATCTCAGCCACAGAATATTCAGGCTAGGGCTTGGAGACATGGGATCGCGGGAAGTGTTAGACTGTGCTTGCAGTTGCATTGGGAGACCAGTAGCCTGTTCTGACAGGATGCAGTGGTGTTTAGTCTGGCCAACACTCAGCATTTATGATAGAACAGGGTAATGGATTAGCCTGCCGGATTCCTAAAGCAACCTTTTAATGATTCCCTATGGAAGATTAGCCACAAGACAATCTGAATTGTGAGGACAGCAAGATGCCTGCAGTGATTTTTTTGTGTGTCACACAAGGAGCTATGGGGCTCTAGTTTTAAAGGGGTTCTGCAGTTTTTTCAAACTGATGATCTATCCTCTGGATAGATCATCAGCATCTGATCGGCGGCGGTCCAACACCCGGGACCCCCGCCGATCAGCTGTTTGAGAAGGCAGCGGCGCTGCAGGAGCGCCGCGGCCTTCTCTGTGTTTACTGCAGGCCCAGTGACGTCACGACTAGTATCACTGGCCTGGGCGGAGCTAAACTCTGTTCACATGAATGGAGCTTAGCTGCGCCCAGGCCAGTGATACTAGTCATGACGTCACTGGGCCTGCAGTAAACACAGAGAAGGCCGCGGCGCTCCTGCAGCGCCGCTGCCTTCTCAAACAGCTGATCGGCAGGGGTCCTGGGTGTCGGACCGCCGCCGATCAGATGCTGATGATCTATCCAGAGGATAGATCAGTTTGAAAAAACTGCAGAACCCCTTTAAATTTAGTTAAAATAGAACTCCCGTAAAAAATGATATTCTCTGACCTGTTAGAAAGGTGCATGATGTAATCTGTAGTAAAGGTCATTTTCTTACCAGAGACCGTATGAGCCATCTCCTCCCGTCTAATTGTAGCTGGGTCATGTGACCAACTCCCTGACCTCCAACTGACCCAGGACAGGAAGCTAGTAACTGCTCTATTCATTCCTATGAGACTGCGGCTCCCATAGGAATGCATAGAGAAATAGACTTCCTGTCCACACAAGGTGCTGTGTTATTCTGGCGAGTCTGATTGCTGGTCACATGACACAGATGAGAAGCATCAGGGAGATATAACTCACAAATACAGACACTGATAAGAAAATGTCATTCACTACAGATTACATCATGTACCTTTCTTGCAGGTCAGAGAATAACATTTTTTGCGGGAGTTCTTCTTTAAGAGACATGAGCAAGTCCATGGCCAGTAGGTGGGAACAGTTTATCAAGATAGCCTTAAGATATTCACCTGTTTGGACAAGTCATCATAGATGATCAGAGCATGTTTTCCATTGTCCCTGAAATACTCCCCCATGGAGCAACCAGAGTATGGAGCCAAGTACTGCAGGGGGGCAGCATCAGAGGCGGTGGCAGACACCACAATTGTGTACTTCATGGCATCTAGGGAGGAAAAAAAAAATAAAAAAATTTAAATAAGCACTACTATAGGAGGGGAAAGAATAAAGCAGGCCAAGAATTGAAATTATCTGTAGCCATTGGCAGCACCAATGGTATTGTGTCTAAGGGTTAATTCACCTATAGCAGAAGACTTAGCAACCATAAATATGTTCATGGGGTTATTCTGGCAGCATAAACATTATCTCCGTAAGCAGCCATCAAAAGAATGGAGCAGTTGAAGTAGTTTCTGCCATAAGTCTGCTGCGTATGAATTAACCCTTATGTTAACTAGCAGTCCCACATGACACCAGACAGTATTAAGCTGCTGTAGACGCTCCTGCCATACCTGCATCAGTCAGCCTCTTCACCAGCTGGGCCACGGTGGATCTCTTCTGACCAATGGCCACATAGATACAGTACAGTTTCTTCTTCTCATCAGTTCCATCATTGAACCTCTTCTGGTTGATAATGGTATCAATGGCAATGGAGGTTTTGCTGTGAAGGGACGAAGGTCAAGGGTTATTTAATATAGCAAATACAAAATTCAAGCGTTTTATCACAGTATGCAAGTGGAGCTTCAGTCTAAATCTGAACGTGCCTACTGCAACATACAATTGCTCAGATTTCTTTGAAAGGAAATCTGTCATCTGATTTGAGTGTATTAACCTAAAAGTATGGGTGTGTTCAATAAAGTACCTTCTCTCCCCCTGTAGGCTTCATTCTTTCCTTGGACTTTTGGTTTTCTTTTTATTTCCGTTTTTCTCCTGAAGGAGCCCAGAGGGGTGTTACTATCGATAAACTGAGCCCAGTAACGCCCCCCCTCCTGTGCCCAGCCCGCCTTCTTACTCATCTGAAGCACTCCTCTTCAGGGCAGGAGTAACTCCCACATTAGCATGCTAGGCCGCCGCCCCCCTCAGCAACAGCATGGCAGCTCTTCAAGCCACTCCTCCAGCTTCCTGCCGCTCTCCTCCCTCTTTGATGGGGCTTAGCACTGCTGCTACGTCACTGGGCTCGGCGCATGACCAGTGACGCTTTTGAAGCTAGTGCCTTGATGGGTAGTTCTATCCCACAGGCAGCGGGCGGTACTGCGCATGCGCGAGATTTCTGAGGAGAGCGCCAGGAAGCTGGAGAAGTGGTTTCAAGAGCTGCCATGCCGTTGCTGAGGGGGGCGGAGGCCTAGCATGCTAATGAGGGCGTTACTCCTGCCCTGAAGAGGAGTGCTTTAGATGAGTAAGAAGGCGGGCTGGGCACAGGAGGGGGGCATTACTGGGCTCAGTTTATCGATAGTAACGCCCCTCTGGGCTCCTTCAGAAGAAATCTGCATATGAGAAAAACGGAAATAAAAAGAAAAAAAACAAAAGTCCAAGGAAAGAATGAAGACTACAGGGGGAGAGAAGGTACTTTATTGAACAGAGCCATACTTTTAGGTTAATACACTCAAATCAGGTGACAGATTTCCTTTAAGACACTCGGATGAGATGAGTGCAGGTTTATGATCCTCCTCCTGTTCCTCACCGAGAACCCGCATGGCCATACATGATCAAAACCACATCAAGTGGTGCAGTTCCCATGTGGAAACTAGTGGGTGTCTGCATGTGGATTAGCGACACTGAATGGGGCTAGTCCACGGTAAGATCCAAGGACAAGCCTCCGATTCCATGGCACCGATCCTGTGTTAACATCACCGACTGCTTCCATGTTTAGGGCAACTGCACTTCTTGTTTCACACAGGACACACCATCAGCACAAAATCTATAGCACAGAACAGCAGTCAAGGTAACACCCAAGGTTGGAAGGATATTAAAAATCTCTAACCGTCCTGCTAACAATGCACTTCTCCAGGCCATTATATTGTGCTGTCATTTATCAGAGGGGAAATTTTACTACTCCTGGACTCCAGGTCATCTCCCATGAGAAGTGACCCTCCTTACCCAGTCTGTCTGTCACCAATGATCAGCTCACGCTGTCCACGGCCAATGGGCACCAGACTGTCGACAGCCTTGATTCCAGTCTGCATGGGCTCCCGCACAGAGATACGTGGGATGATGCCAGGGGCCTTCAGTCCAACTCTCCTGCGGATTTTTGATCCAAGTGGGCCCTTTAAGAAAAGCACAGAATACATTACATCTTCATGTACACATCATTTCTCTACTTCTTAGCAATAGTTATTTCTGCCACTTAAAGGAGTTGCTGAGATTCTGATGACCAATCCCATTGGTTGAGGTCCAACAACCAGGACCCCTGTCGATCAGCTTCGAGGCAACTCACAATGTTGAGTTCCGTGGCCTGCTTGCAGCTTACCAAGCACAGCGCTGTACATTGTATAGTACCAGTGCTTTATACTGCAGCTCAGCTCCATTCACTTGAAAGGGACGGAGCAGCACATAGGTTACATGATGTCACTGGCCAAGGAACCAGCTACTAAGTTCACTAGAGCACAGTTCAAACAGCTGGTCTGCGGTGTCCCAGGTGTCAGACGTTCACAGATTTGATACCGATAACCTATCCCGAGGATAGGACATAAATATCAAAATCTCAGAAAACTTCTTTAATATTTACTGACCGGAAATCTATATATTGAATACAAAAAAAGTGAATGTCCCTTCCAAAAACCAAGGGTAGCTGCACCTTTTAAACAGGCCTTCAATCAATGGCTGCTGTAAAGCTTCAATCCCAAAATGCATTTGTAGTTTACAGTAGCAACAGCTGGAGTCGCTGGTTAGTATAAAGCAGGGATGCCCAACCTGCAGCCCTCCAGCTGTTGCAAAACTACAACTCCCAGCATGCTCAGAGCCTACAGCAAGGCATCGTGGGAATTGTAGTTTTACAACAGCAGGAGGGCCGCAGGTTGAGCATCCCTGGTATAAAGTGACTGAACCCATTTGGTTTCCATTAGTGCTCAGTCTTCTGACAATTTTATCCGTTCAGCCAAAGCCTCTGTATAAAAATGCATTTATGAATACAGTTAAAGGGGTATTCCCATCTTAGACCATGGGGGCATATCGCTAGGATATGCCCCCCATTGTGTCATAGGTGCTGGGACCCGCACCCATATTGAGAACAAAGCCGGGAAAAGAACGGAGGGCGCACTGTGCATGCGCAGCTGCCCTCCATTCATTTCTATGGGGTCGCCCGACAATAGCCAAGCGCTGGGCTCAGCCATTTCCGTCGGCTCCATAGAAACGATTAGGAGCGATGGCCACGCATGTGCTCCCATTAATTTCTATGGGAGCAGCGGGAGCTGCGCCCTGTGGTGGCCAGACCCTAGGAAACCCGGGTCCTCCAGGCAAACAGCTCCCCACTATGTTCTTGATATGCTGGGACCAGCACCTATTAGATAATGGGGGCATATCCTAGAGATATGCCCCCATTGTCTGAGAGGGGAAAAACCCTTTAAGATACAATGCGATTTTCCCTAGAATATTGTGTAAAATGGGCCAAAATTTGGTACATTCCTGGGGCAAAGTGTTGCAGCAGGTTTTAGACGCTTATAAAACAAAGTAGCCTAAAACAACTGATTGCACCAGGCTCAGCGGGAAAAATGGACACTACTAAGCGGAAGAGGCTTAAACAACAACGTGCTACAAAATAAGCCAACTGAGTTGGTGCAAAAGTAGTGTCTAACCATGCACCAAATTGATCATCCAACATGAGCCACGTGATCTGACACATTTAGTCTGGTCAAGTTTAAGCAATGTACATTCACACGTGTAGTAAATCTGACCCAATATTTCTTAGTGGCCTGCGAAAATAAGCTGACAGAAGGAATATATGACTAAAATATCATGACGCCTATTACAGGTCATTATGGGGGTGCCCAGGTCAGTACAGAGCAGTCAGATACAGCCTGTGGCCATCTAGTTCTTGCAAACTCCATCTCAGCATGATGAGAGTTGTAGTTTGCAACAGTAGAAGATTCACAGGTCATCCGAGTGGCTGCTGTCCAGTTTGTGACATGGAGGGTTCTGCAGAGTCGGGACGCGCTGCTCCTTCCGCCTGGTCAGAGGTTTGCCTTTAGTTTAGGCTGACGGGGAATTAAACCGCAGAGGCTTCCAGAGATTTAGGTCCTTGCAAAAAGTACCCTACAGACACTGACCTTGCCATCAATAGCGTTTCCCAGGGCGTCCACAACACGGCCAAGCAGCTCTTCACCGACTGGGACATCCACAATGGCACCAGTTCTCTTCACGATGTCTCCTTCCTTGATGAGTTTGTCGTTACCAAACACGACAACACCAACGTTGTCGGGCTCCAAGTTCAAGGACATTCCCTAAAGCATAAGACAGGGACACACTCCAGGTCAGATATCATCTACAGACATTACACTACCCTTTGAGTTATACTCCCCTCACAGCACAACGTAAGAGTACCACGAGATAGCGGCAAATGCAGCATCATCCCCCAGCAGTACTAGGACCATCAAAAGAATCATGTAGCATCGTCAGCAGTAGCAAGTGATAATGTCAGATATATTATGGGGTTACCATAGGCAATGCTATTTATGCCGAGTGGGGCGACAGAGGGGAACGCCCCTCCTCCAGTAGATCATAGCTGGTGTCAGGGGCTGGAGATAAAAGGAGGAGACTTGACTGGGAAATACCTTAAGTCCAGAGGAGAACTCCACCATCTCCTCGGCCTGGACATTCCTGAGGCCGTAAACACGGGCAATACCGTCACCAATGGAGAGGACGCGACCGGTTTCCTCTAGGTCAGCGCTGGTGTCTGCGCCCAGGATGCGTTCCTCAAGGATGGAGGAGACCTCAGCAGTGCCTGCAGAGAACCGCGATCGCCATTTACTACTTGGAAGTTATGAAAACCGGACCCTCCCTCTCAGTACGAGCTCCTCCCCACTATCCGATCCCTTCAGGAGACTTCCACCTGGTTACTGACAGCATATCCTAGGCCAGGGATCAGCAACCTCTGGCACTCCAGCTGCTGTGAAACTACAATTCCCAGCATGCTCCATTCATTTCTATGGGAGTTCAGAGAATGGCTGAGCCGGTATGCATGCTGGGAGTTGTAGTTTCACAACAGCCGGAGGTTGCCGATCCCTGTCCTAGGCCAATCTTGCCCAATATACTCCTTTACATCATTACTATCCTCTACAATATCCATTGGTTAGTGAAGGTTTAAGTCGGAATAAAGTCGCAGCCCAGGAGGACGCCCTTGACAGTTCAGATCCCATCCGTGCAGGACCAACAGCAGCACAGAGGAATAAGACACTCACCGGTCTTCTGGAGCCATGATCCAGATGCATGGATGTTACGGGTGGCGACGAACGCAGCACCAAGGGCCTTCTTGGAGACCTGAAAAAAAAATATACATAAAGTCAATATAAGATATGCAAAGGATATAACAGAAGTGCTCTCTCTGTATAATGTATATGAAGATCTATACAGGAGGCCGGTGCTGAAGGACAAAGTGCAAGACGACAAGGACATGACAAAGCAAGGGCAGCACGTGTGGTGGAGGACTTCACCTCAACACATCACAGGACATTAAAGCACAGACCACCTACAAGTTAAAGGGTTTCCCCACATATGATCAGAGGGTCCAGTAGGATCCTCCCCAATCACAAGAACTGGGTCCGACAGCCCAGTGTGAATGGAGCAGCAGGTCAAGCATGTGCACCGCTGACAGACCCAAGTACTGGACTCTTCCTACTGGATCCTGTCTTCGGCAAATAAAGACTTCATGTGCGATTCCTGCCTGAACGTCAGGTTCATCGTAGGATGTGAGTGTAGGGGAGAAGAGTCACAACTCTAGAAGGTTGAAGGGTCACAACTATCTCAGCATGACTTCACCAGTACAAACCACCATGTAAACTGGATGCAAGGGGAAAAAAAAAAATAATCTACATGCTGATACTTCAACAATTGCCAATAAAGTTATACCAGATTTAAAAAATAAATAAAAAAAGCCAGTGTCACCACAACACTGTGCACAGGCAGCACCACATGGGGCACAAATTAACCTGTGCCTCCAGTATAGACGCAGGTGACAGACTGGTTTACTACTGGTGGAACATCCTGGCGGTCAGACTAATTCATCACAAAAATCAGAAAAGTGGGCGACGTATGGGGTTAGAGGGCATCAGATCCTGCCCGGTTGGTTTTCTACCGCAGAATCCCATCATCCTCATGGCCAAAAAAAAGCTAAAAATCCCAATGCAACTATGTAAAAGGGCTCACTTAAGGTCCACTCTTATTGCACAGGGGTGTAAGGAGGGGGACAGGACCTGCTAGCAGAGGTACAGGATCTGCACATGGGTGCAAACTGGAGTACAGGACCTGCACATGGGTGCCAGGAGGGGTAGAGGAAAAGGGCAGCCCACCTCCATTCATTACAGCCATCACCAGGCCGGCAGCAGCGCCTGTCACTGCTGACAATGACACCGGCGCCATTGACCTTCACAGGACACCCGCGGCCTAGGCTGTCACCACAATCCACGAGCTGTCCTGGAGCACAGCCCCGGCTATCCCCTGCCGTCCCCGGTGACCTCTGCAGGTGTCCCTGGTAAGCCCAGGCCACAGAACACACTGACGAGAAGCGGCGGGCTAGGCCAGGGCAGCCATGCTGGGAGGTGCAGCAGAGAACATACAGGAACTGAGTGGAGAAGGAAGCCCCGGAACCTACCAGACCGGCCTGCCTGGGCAGGGAGCGGGCGAGGGTGGCGGCTACACGGACTGAGAGCATGGTTCCAGCGGCCGGTGAGGTTCTAGGTCAGATAAATAGGACGTCCTCCCTGTCGGCCCGTCCGCGCAGACTGAGAAGATGGCGTCCCGGCAGTGAGCTTGTGAAGGGAAGGTCACTCCCGCCCACAGCAAGCTCCACCCATTCTAGCAACTTTTTTTTATTCAATTAACTTTATTCATCCAAGGGCAAGGGGACATAACAAGAACGACTTGAGCTGTCATTTGGCATGACGTCATTAAATGTCAGCTGTTATTGAACTTGCAGTCGCGCAACGGTTTTTTTTTCTTAACCAACTTTATACACACAAGGCCATTGGACACTGCCTGATGGTTCTCTTTGTCTAGCATACAGTTGCTCCTGGTTGGTCCTCCCTTCAGCAATTCCAATTAAGACAGTTCAGTGCAGGGGCAGAACCAACACAAAATACTGCCCCAGCAGAACCAAATACCAAAGTGCAGCACAAAATACTGTCCCAGCAGAGCCAAGCACAGTGCAACACAAAATACTGCCCAAGCAGAACCAAATACCACAGTGCAGCACCATATACTGCCCCAGCAGAACCAAATACCAAAGTGCAGCACAAAATACTGCCCCAGTAGAACCAGGTACCACAGTACAGCACAAAATACCGGCCCAGCAGAACCAAGTAACACATTGCAGCACAAAATACCGCTCCAGCAGAACCAGGTACCACAGTGTAGCACAAAATACTGCCCCAGCAGAACCAAATACCACAGTGAAGCACAAAATACTGCCCCAGCAGAACCAAGTAACACATTGCAGCACAAAATACTGCCCCAGTGTCACGAGGGGGAGACAAGGGTAGGTGAGCCCTGTACTGCACCCCTCCGTCTTTCCCTGCCTACTTGCCTCAGTCGGCCCTAGGCGGCCGCGGACAACCACGAAGGCGGACCCTACACTGGATAAGTGCGCAGGAAGGGAAAGGGAACAAAGGGACGGACAAACACAGACAGAACAAACACGCAGGTGGAAGGTCAACAAGCCGGGTCAAACACAGGAGGTAACGTCAATGCCAGGGGGTGAAACGAGAGAGAGGTCAAGTCCAAAATCCGAAGTTCAAAAATCCAAGCTAATCCAAAAGGTCGCACGAGCACTGATCAAAGGAGACTAATCACAGGCAATTTGAGAGGGCAGCTAGCCTGCTTTAAAAAGCCCTCCAATGGATCATGTGACGGGGCCAGCGTCACATGACCTCATTTGCATAATGAGTGCTGGCCAAACGTGACCAGCGCTCAATTATGCTAACAGTCTGGTCATGTGGCGTGGCCAGCGCCACATGACCCAGTAAATACAATATACAATAACTCTGAGCGCTGGCTTGCCGGGCCAGCGCTCAGCACCACCCACTGCTCGTGTCTAGGGGGGCGGGGACGCCGGGCACACAGCATCCGGAAGCCCGCCCGACGTTCCCCGCCTCTCGTTGCTATGGAGACGAGGACGCCTGTCGCGTCCTCGCTCCGTGGATACGGAGGTCCGGCGGCGCTGCAAGCGGGGAGCGCGCCGCCGGCCTCCCGTGACAGTACCCCCCCCTTCACGAGGGGCCTCCGGACCCTTACCAGCGGGAGCAGGTTTATCAGGATGCTGCAGGTAGAATTTCCGGATGAGCGAATCCGCATGCATCCTGGTCAACGGCACCCAAGACCTGTCCTCTGGCCCGAATCCCTTCCAATGTACCAGGTACTGGAAGGAATTCCGGACCTTCCTAACGTCAATGATTCTATGAATCTCGTGCTCCACTTGTCCCTCCACCTCGACCGGAGGCGGAGACAGTTCCTCTGGACCAGCGGAAGCAACATAGTGTTTGAGCAAAGACATATGAAAAACATTGTGAACACGAAGGGAGTCAGGTAAACACAATTCAAACGACACCGGATTGATCACCTTGGTGATCCTGTATGGACCAATAAAGCGAGGCGCAAACTTATAGGATGGTACTTTCATGCGTAGATTTTTAGTTGACAACCATACCATGTCCCCCACCTTGAAATTCACACCCTTAGAACGTTTCTTATCGGCCTTAGTTTTTTGAATTCTTTGGGCTTTTTCCAGGTTCGACTGAACCTGTGCCCAAACTGTGCACAGTTCCTGAGAGAGAGCATTGGCCTCTGGGACCGCCGAAACAGCTGGAGAAAAGGAGCCAAAGCGCGGATGAAACCCCATGTTGCAGAAAAACGGCGATACCCCAGAAGACGAATTCACACGGTTATTAATCGCGAACTCGGCCAGAGACAGGAATCTGGCCCACATATGCTGGTTATCTGCAACATAACATCTGAGATACTGCTCAACGGACTGATTAAGACGTTCAGTTTGCCCATTGGTCTCCGGATGAAAGGCCGACGAAAAAGACAAAGATACTTCAATCCTCTTACAGAAAGCTCTCCAGAATTTAGACACAAACTGCACCCCCCTGTCCGAAACAATATTCTCAGGAATACCATGCAGTTTAACTATGTGGTCTAAAAAGACGGACGCCAAAACCTTAGCAGAAGGTAACTTACCCAACGGAATAAAATGACACATCTTGCTAAATCTGTCAACCACAACCAAAATCACCGTTTTACCCTCAGAACAAGGTAAATCCGTGATAAAGTCCATGGACAAATGCGACCATGGTCTGCTAGGTATGGGTAATGGACAAAGCTCGCCCATAGGTCGTGTCTTGGGATTCTTGGACCTGGCACAAGTATTACATGCAGTTACGAAAGCCTGAACATCCCTGGAAATCGATGGCCACCAATACTGCCTAGAGACTAACTCCCTGGTGGCATTGATCCCAGGATGTCCACATAATACAGAGTTATGGCACTCACCCAGCAGTCGCAAACGCAAATGAGCCGGCACAAACAATTTGTCATTGGGGGTACCAGTGGGAGCGAGATGTTGTGCTGTCGAGATCTCAGATGCCAGATCAGACGAGGTAGCGGCTACGATGATGTCAGCCGGCAAGATGGGCTCAGGAAGGACGTCAGGAGGCTGATATGCCTGAAAACTCCGGGATAGAGCGTCAGCCTTAATGTTCTTGCTTCCTGGTCTAAAGGTAACACAAAAATCAAAACGAGTAAAAAACAAAGCCCACCTCGCCTGTCTGGGATTCAAACGCTTAGCAGACTCTAGAAACATAAGGTTTTTATGATCCGTGAGGACCACAATGCGATGTAATGCCCCCTCCAGGAAGTGACGCCATTCCTCAAATGCCCACTTAATGGCCAATAACTCCCTATTCCCGATATCGTAGTTCCTCTCAGCAGACGAAAACTTGCGGGAAAAAAAAGCACATGGCTTAAGGTTAGTTAGGGTGGAGGATCCCTGGGACAACACTGCCCCTACCCCATCCTCAGATGCATCCACCTCAACTATAAAGGGCTCATTCTGGTCAGGCTGGATTAACACAGGGGCATTAGTAAAACATTGCTTTAGCTTCTCAAAGGCTTCAATAGCTGCAGAGGGCCAATTAACTAGATCCGCTCCCTTGCGAGTCAGATCTGTAATTGGTTTGACCACCAATGAAAAATTTTTAATAAATTTGCGATAGAAGTTCGCAAACCCTAAAAATCGTTGGAGCGCCTTAAGGGAGGAAGGTCGCACCCAATCGAGGATGGCCTGCACCTTAACTGGGTCCATTTTGCAAGAGCAAGGGGTCAAAATGTATCCTAAAAAGGCCACCTCCTGAACGCCAAAGATACACTTCTCCCCTTTGACAAATAGTTTATTCTCACGTAACACCTCTAACACTTGTCTGGTATGAGAAACGTGAGATTCCCAATCCGCAGAAAAAATAAGGATGTCATCAATGTAGACAATCATGAACCTCCCAATAAAAGGTCTAAAAATGTCATTGACAAAATTCTGGAACACAGCGGGTGCATTGCTTAGCCCAAAGGGCATTACTAAATACTCATAGTGACCCTCAGGGGTATTGAAGGCCGTCTTCCATTCATCCCCCTCCCTGATTCTAATCAGGTTATAAGCTCCCTTTAAATCCAGTTTAGAGAACCAGCAGGCGCCTTGAATCTGGTTTAGTAAATCTGGGATAAGGGGCAGCGGATACCTGTTCTTGACCGTGACCTTGTTAAGTTCCCTGTAATCAATACAGGGCCTCAATCCTCCATCCTTCTTACCCACAAAGAAAAATCCGGCCCCCATGGGGGAAACTGAAGGCCGGATATGACCCTTGGCCAGACTCTCCTTAAGATAATCCCTCATGGATTGCCGCTCAGGAGTGGAGAGATTGTAAATACGGCCCTTAGGATACTTGGAACCCTCAATAATATCAATAGCACAATCATAATGCCTGTGAGGAGGGAGGAACTCAGCCTCGGACATGGAGAATACGTCCTGAAAATCTCTGATATATCCAGGCAGGATCAGAGACTCAGTAGTACCTCCTAACTGCAAAATTGATTTGCAACATTTGGAACAATCACCTCCCCATTTCTCTAATTCACCTGCAGGCCAGTTGATCACGGGGTTGTGGTCCTGTAACCATGGCAGACCTAAGACGAGGTCAGCAGGTAAATCCCTTAGGACAAGGAAGGAACAGGTCTCAGTATGGGCAATCCCCACCGTTAGGGACACCTCGGGCGTACAAAATTCCACTCGCCCATTCTTCAATGGGGTGGAATCTAAGGCAATGATTTGAATTACCTCCCTTAGAGGAACTAGCGGAATACCAACAGTTTGTACGAAATCAAAATTAATAAAACTAACGGCAGAACCTGAATCAACAAATGCTTGACCCTCCCCCTTAATTTGACCATAAGTAACAGAAATAGGAAGCAAAATTTTCCTTCTTACCACCGTCGGAGTTACCTTGCTTCCCACCGGAGATCTCCTAGAAGGTGGAAGTTTGGGACACTGCTGGAGCCAGTGGTTCATCTCCCCGCAGTAAAAACAGGCTCCCTTTCGGCGTCTTTGGTCCCTTATGGTCCCCCCTAACTGCATGGGTTCCTCCGGAATTCTGGCAGGCGATGGACTCGGAAGAGGAATCTCAGGAAAAACGGCCACCTGAGGAATGCTAGAACGTTCTCTCAGCCTCTCTCTCACCCGTCGGTCTAGTTTAATGGCCAAGGTCATAGTCGCCTCTAAGGAGTCAGGAGTGGGATAACATACCAGAAGGTCTTTTAGTTGGTCAGACAGCCCCACCCGGAATTGACTTCTTAAGGCTGGGTCATTCCATCCAGAAGAGACACACCACTTCCTAAACTCCGCGCAATAGTCCTCTACTGGACGGTTACCCTGCCGAATGTCCCTGAGTTGAGACTCGGCCACAGCGGTCAAGTCAGGCTCCTCATACAATAGGCCTAAGGCCAGAAAAAACGCGTCCACAGTCAGCAAACTTGGGGAGTCAGGGGGTAACGAAAAGGCCCACTCCTGCGGATCACCCTGCAGCAAGGAAATAATTATTCCCACCCGCTGCTGCTCGGAACCCGAGGAGTGGGGGCGTAGGCGGAAATATAATTTTATACTTTCCTTAAAGGAGCGGAAGGTCTTCCGGTCTCCCGAAAACCGGTCCGGTAGCTTAACATGGGGCTCCACGATAGGGTTAGATGTGGAGGGACCCATTACTGGAGCGGATTGAAGCTGCTCCTGCTGTTGGAGCCTCTCGGCCAGATCCTGGATAGCTTGAGCCATTCCTTGCACCTGGTCCGTGAGGGCCCGCAACTGCTCCATGAGATAAGGCCTGTGATTCTGTCACGAGGGGGAGACAAGGGTAGGTGAGCCCTGTACTGCACCCCTCCGTCTTTCCCTGCCTACTTGCCTCAGTCGGCCCTAGGCGGCCGCGGACAACCACGAAGGCGGACCCTACACTGGATAAGTGCGCAGGAAGGGAAAGGGAACAAAGGGACGGACAAACACAGACAGAACAAACACGCAGGTGGAAGGTCAACAAGCCGGGTCAAACACAGGAGGTAACGTCAATGCCAGGGGGTGAAACGAGAGAGAGGTCAAGTCCAAAATCCGAAGTTCAAAAATCCAAGCTAATCCAAAAGGTCGCACGAGCACTGATCAAAGGAGACTAATCACAGGCAATTTGAGAGGGCAGCTAGCCTGCTTTAAAAAGCCCTCCAATGGATCATGTGACGGGGCCAGCGTCACATGACCTCATTTGCATAATGAGTGCTGGCCAAACGTGACCAGCGCTCAATTATGCTAACAGTCTGGTCATGTGGCGTGGCCAGCGCCACATGACCCAGTAAATACAATATACAATAACTCTGAGCGCTGGCTTGCCGGGCCAGTGCTCAGCACCACCCACTGCTCGTGTCTAGGGGGGCGGGGACGCCGGGCACACAGCATCCGGAAGCCCGCCCGACGTTCCCCGCCTCTCGTTGCTATGGAGACGAGGACGCCTGTCGCGTCCTCGCTCCGTGGATACGGAGGTCCGGCGGCGCTGCAAGCGGGGAGCGCGCCGCCGGCCTCCCGTGACACCCAGTAGAACCAGGTACCACAGTACAGCACAAAATACCGCTCCAGCAGAACCATGTACCACAGTGTAGCACAAAATACTGCCCCAGCAGAACCAGGTAACACAGTGCAGCACAAAATACTGCCCTAGCAGAACCAGGTACCACAGTGTAGCACTAAATACGGCCCTAGCAGAACCAGGTACCACAGTGTAGCACAAAATAGTGCCCCAGCACTGAACTGTCTTAATTGGAAATACTACAGTGCAACACAAAATACCTCCCCAGCAGAACCAAATACCACAGTGAATAAAAATACTGGGACCCTATCTGGGCATCGGTATATTACAAACTAATCCTTACACAAATGCCCACGGGGGCAATAACCAATTCTTTCCCAGATGCAAATTATTTTACGCTAAAATATAACCTTTATTTCATCAGTATAAAACTTTGCTGCCCAAACCCCTGATGAAGCCAGCAGAGGCTGGTGAAACATGTTAGGGGGCAGGTGTTAGGTTTTAAAAATCTGCTGAGCGTATTAGCTGCCACACTATATGAAAGCATTTAAGTGCAGAGCAAACAGATCACACTAGTCAGTGAGGTGAACTGACTTCAGTGCACATTATTGTATCAGTATCGGAGTGGGATATTGTGCACACCCCACACCGTGATACACTGGTATATTTACCTATTATGTATACGTGGAGACAGCAAACGCCAAGCAGAGGATTTTAATCTTTTGTTAGGCTCACAAAGTTTTATACTGATGGAATAAAGGTTATATTTTAGCGTAAAATAATTTGCATCTGGGAAAGAATTGGTTATTGCCCCTGTGGGCATTTGTGTAAATACCACAGTGAAGCACATAATACCACCCCAGCAGAACCAAATACCACAGTACAGCATAAAATACTGCCCCAGCAGAACCAGGTACCACAGTGCAGCACATAATACCACCCCAGCAGAACCAAATACCACAGTACAGCATAAAATACTGCCCCAGCAGAACCAGGTACCACAGTGCAGCACATAATACCGCCCCAGCAGAACCAGGTACCACAGTGCAGCACATAATACCGCCCCAGCAGAACCAGGTACCACAGTGCAGCACATAATACCGCCCCAGCAGAACCAGGTACCACAGTGCAGCACATAATACCGCCCCAGCAGAACCAGGTACCACAGTGCCGCACATAATACCGCCCCAGCAGAACCAGGTACCACAGTGCAACACAAAATACTGCCCTAGAAGCTGTCCCTCTGTTGTGGTCATCAACAGCTGCACATTCTGTCCTCTGTCTCTAATTGAGATATGGTCCATCGGCTTCCATGCCCCACTGCAGTATTCAACTGTACCACCAACCGGGGACAGCCATACAATTGAATTCAGGAGGACATCTGCAGCTGCCGGCAGGGTACACGAGCACCTGATTCTCCCAGTGTCAACATCAGCTCATCATGTACTTGGCCGGCGGCAGTGAGGAGAGCTTGGGGAAACCGCCTGGGCATTGGCCCACCGGGAAATTGGCAGTCTGCCCCTGGTTCAGTAGTGGGAATGCTAGAATGGAGTTTCTCAAAGGAGGACCGACAAGGAGCAACTCCAATGTAGAGAGGTCACTTCTGAAATGACTAGAATTGAGTTGCTCCAAACTTCATTCTAGTCAGCTCTCTACAGAAAAAGTCGAGTTCCAGCATGGAGGATCCTGGAGAAATAAGGCCTATTTATTAATATTGCTGCAGCCCAGTTTATTAATAGGCATAAAGTAAAAAAAAATCTGGTGCCATTGTTTTGTCTTTTTTACTTTGTTTAGTTTTTGTTTTTTCTTTGTAACTAGAATGGAGTTGTTATATGGAGGTCCATCACTGGGCAGATGGTAGTTATAGGGCAGTTCTCCATACAGAAACTCTATCATAGCTGATGACTACCGAACTGACTAGAATGGAGTTGTTATATTGAGGTCCATTATTTCTGGGCAGATTGCAGTTGTTATAGGGAGGTCCTCCATACAGCCACTCCATTGTATACCTCCCAATTTTGTAAATGAACAAAGAGGGACACATTGCGCGCGCATGCAAATTTTTTCAGCACTAGGCCACGCCTCTAACTCTGCCCAAAACATAACTATACATCTAATCCTACCCAGCCCCCTTACTGCCCCACATAGTAATTATTCCCCAGTTATGTGCCCCCATTAATATGCCCTGTTATGTGCCCCCAGTAATATGCCCTGTTATGTGCCCCCAGTAATATGCCCACATTTTGCCCCTCACAGAAAGTTAAAAAAAAAAACACCATATACTTACCTTCTTCCTAGCAGAACCAGCAGCAGGACATCGGCTGTTCTAGTCTGTGGAGGGGGCGGAGCTGAGGCTGACTGCTTGCTGGCCACGCCCCCTGCACAGACCAGAGGTATGGAGAACCGGTGGGGAGGAGGAATAATGCCGATGCCGGCTCTCTGCTTCATTATGACAATTGTCTCTGCTTCCTAAGGACGCAGGGACAGCTGCCAGAAAGCGGGACATACCTCCCCCCGTACCGGGACAGCCACTGCAATCCAGGACTGTCCTGCAGGATCCAGGACCGTTGAGAGGTATTCCATTGTAGCTAATGACTACTGAACTAACTAGAATGGAGTTGTTATATTGAGGTCCATCATTTCTGTGCAGATGGAAGTTCTTATAGGGAAGTCCTCCATATGGTAACTCTATTGTAGCTGATGACTGCTGAACTGACTAGAATGGAGTTGTTATATGGAGGTCCATCATGTGCAGACGGTAGTTGTTATAGGGAAGTCCTCCATACAGCCACTCCATTGTAGCTGACTAGAATGGAAGGAGATTCTATATGTAGGTAAAAGTCCCTTCCATACGTCTCCTTTGAGCCACAATTTACAAGCAGCTATAATCCGTCATTATGGCTTATTTTTGGAAGAGAAGTTTTGGGTTCTGCCATCCGTTTTTCCCGCCAGCCAAATACTTGTAATGTGATGTTTTTCAACCTCTGTAAATGGTGTTTTCGCTCTTGCAGTTTGGTGGGAGTTATACTCCGATCACATAGGCAGTCTGGTAGGAGTTATACTCTGGTCACATAAGAAATATCAGAGGGGTAAAGCCCAGGCTTTTAAACATTCCCTATATTCATGGAGGTTCCCCTCAGCCACAATAATGGTCTTGCTCAACGGGTTTGTGCCAAGTTTCTAACTTATCCCCTATCCACAAAATAAGGTATAACTAGCGGATTGGTGGAGGTCCGACTGCTGGTACTCCCACTGATTCTAAGAACCAAGGTCCCCTTCCCTTGATCCAATGGAGCAGCAGGTCAGTCGTGCACCCTGCCGCTCCATTCACTCTTAAGGAACCACCAGAAATTTCCAAGAGTTGAACTCGACTACCTCTGGCAGTCTGATAGAAAATGAATTGAGCAGCAGGACACAAGCTGAACCTGGTTCTCGAGTAGGGGAAAGGGACCTCCATTCTCAGGACCGGTTGGACCTCCACCAATCAGCTAGTTATCTCCTCCTCTCCATAAACTTGGCACAACCTCTAAGCCGGAGAAGGTCCCCCTGGATGGTCAGTGATATCAGGCCACATATCTGGTCAATGTGGAATACAATAGTCTAACAAAAAGTATTTTAAATTATTTTTATTAAAAGAATTTTGGAAGACAGTGCAGAACATTACAGGAGACATCCACGTAATACGTGACAGTCCTCAAAACATCTCTGAAGCAGAATATGGAAGCCAATGCAGGACATGCAGCCTGATAGATCACTGAACTACAAACCGTCACCTAGAAACTGTTCCAGCAATTGGATCAGAGATTGAAATCTGTGAGGAGACATCTAATTGCCTGCACGTAGGAACCATGTAGAATAACTGAACGTCGGGGGAAACAAGAGGAATGGGGAATAGGAAGGAAGCATCAGATATATAGGTAGAAAGATGCCGTCAGGATCACGGCATCTAAAGGCTATAATGTCCGCGATCGGCATTATTGCCGGTCATGGACAATAGCAGTGGGTCTCTGCTGTTTCAAACAGCATGTTTATAGACTGCACCAGTGCTGTACATGTATGGCACTGGTAGCGAACAGGTTAAAGGGAACCTGTCATCAACTTTATGTTGACCTCACTGAGGGCACTGATTTCAGCGGTGTGTCACACTTGAGCTAAAAGTAAGTGGTTGCTGAGAACCAGCATCATAATCATTGCAGCCAAGGCCTTGAAAAGAGTCAAATCTACCTGAGAAGAGTCATGGTTTTTCATAATCTCTCCTGCTCTCCTCACCAATCTGCTGATTATTGACATTTCTCTCCTAGAGAGAAAGGGAGAAAACTAGGTAGAAGCCTGTCAGTCATCAGCAGGGAGAGCAGGAATTCATGAATAACCATGACTCTTCTCAGGTGGCCGTGACTCTTCTCAGGTGGCCATGACTCTTTTCCAGGCCTAGTCTGCAATGATTGTGATGTTGGTTCTCGGCAACCACTTACATGTAACTTATAAATGACAGACCGCTGAAATCAACTCACCTGTCTCTACTTTATAATGCCGTTAGTACGGGTAGCATAAAGTTGATGACAGGTTCCCTTTAAAGAGATTGTCTCACTATAGCAAATGACACTGGAAAGTTAATACAGGGCACTAATGTATTGCGATTGTCCATATTGCCTCCTTTGCTGGCTTCCCATTATAGACTGCTTGTTTACAGGGATTACGACCACCCTGCAATCCAGTAGTGGTGGTCATGCTTGCACACTATAGGAAAAAGCCTCCCTGGTGGCCAAGACCGTGGGAGCGTGCAAACGCAAAGGCTCCCATCCTGGCCATCTCGAATCTACACTGCAGTGGTGGTCATAACCCCTAGAAACAAGCAGTGTATAATGTGATAGAAAAATGAATGAGGTCAGCAAAGGAGGCAATATGGACAATCACAGTACATTAGTAAGTGGCTTAGCAAATGCCATTTGCTGAAGTGAGACAACCCCTTTAAAGGGGTTGTCCGAGTTATGACAAAAAAATATATAGCACTGTAAATCTGATGGGCAGCAATATATAACTAAGTTAAGCAAGTTTTAGGCAAAAAAAACCATATTTCCTAATTTCCCTGGTTCTCTTCTGGTCTTTGTTTACATGCAATAACAACAATCTCAGCCCCTCCCCCTCTCTGCAAAGGGAATGAATACAAGTGCTAAGTGACATGTCTGCCTGCTGGAATACTCAGCAGCATGTTGTATGTGTAGGACTACAAGTCCCAGCAGTACAATGACACTGCTGATACACACAGGAAATTCTCCCTACCTGTTCTTGTACAATACAATTCCTCTACAGCTCTTGTGCCCAGCATTTGTCTCCTCTCACTGCTGCAGCTACTGTTTGTTGTAAAGCCTTGAGCCCTCAGTGTGTTCTGGCTGAAGGGGTTAATGTTTTATCTGAAGGAATCCAGGGAGAGAGCAGATAGCAGCCAGGCAAAGAAAGGGGGCGTGGCCAGTGACCGTACAGACTGTTATCTGAACTCTGAGGCTTGTACACGAAACATCACAGAGCAGAGAGATAAGGTGACATCACAGGTCATGTGACCCTCAGTAAACTCTGAGAAACCAGCAGCTTTAGAAACACAAAGTATATGGGAAAGTTGTTATACCTGACAAGTTAGAAACATATAAAGAACAAAAAAATAACTCGGACAACCCCTTTAAGGTTTGAACTTCCTATATTTAGCCAGAGCATCCCAGGTAACATGGAACTTAGCCATGGCTCTATGCTCCCAATGAGATATGACTTCCAGTCTGTATATCTCATCAACTCGCTGGAGAAGCAGAGCTCCAGATTTTGGAAATTAGTATGCAAGCTGCCGCTAGAAGACTCCTGGACAGGGTCAGCTTTTTACAAGACAGGGGACCTGGAAAAAGGTGCAAGATCAGCTGATCTGCCTGTAATACAATTGTAGTATTATAAATCGTGTTTGTTGAGTATAGATTTCCAAAAAGAGGCAGATATTGGGCATGTCCACCAGGCCAGTTTCATGGGTTTTGTTTTTACTGTGTTTCCTATGCAGTAAAACTGAAGTTATCTTCATTTTTCTTGCATTTTAATGCTGAAAAAAAACTTTTGAAAAAACTAATTTTTCTCCATTATTTTTCAGTGTACAGAGCAGAGTGGGGGCTGTTGTTTTTACTGATACCATTTTGGGGTGTGTATGCCTTTTGATCACTTTTTATTCAATTTTTTGGGGAGATGAAGTGACAAACAAATGGTGAATCAGCTATTTTGATGTTTTTTTAATGTTTTAGGGGAAAGGGGGAGTTGCTTTAAATTTATATTTTTATTAATTTTTTTCTTTTTAACACTTTTAATGGATTGGAGTCTTGGAGAATTTTACTGTGATCCTATGGAGCCCTGCCACAGTCAGGTTCTTCCTAGGAACCTATCTGCGGTAGCCTCGGATCATTCAGGAGGACTGAGGCTCCAGCATACACCATCTGGCTCCCCTGATTCCAAGGTCACATTTGACCATGGAATGAGGGGTTAGGCCTTGATGGAATTGGGGCTAAGGCAGTATATACAGTACAGACCAAAAGTTTGGACACACCTTCTCATTCAAAGAGTTTTCTGTATTTTCATGACTATGAAAATTGTAGATTCACACTGAAGGCATCAAAACTATGAATTAACAGATGTGGAATTATATACTTAACAAAAAAGTGTGAAACAACTGAAAATATGTCATATTCTAGGTTCTTCAAAGTAGCCACCTTTTGCTTTGATTACTGCTTTGCACACGCTTGGCATTCTCTTGATGAGCTTCAAGAGGTAGTCACCTGAAATGGTATTCCAACAGTCTTGAAGGAGTTCCCAGAGATGCTTAGCACTTGTTGGCCCTTTTGCCTTCACTCTGCGGACTGCACTTGGGGACACTTTCAAAGTTTTTTCCAATTTTTCGGACTGACTGACCTTCATTTCGTAAAGTAATGATGGCCACTCGTTTTTCTTTACTTAGCTTGCCATAATACAAATTCTAACAGTCTATTCAGTAGGACTATCAGCTGTGTATCCACCTGACTTCTGCCCAACACAACTCATGGTCCCAACCCCATTTATAAGGCAAGAAATCCCACTCATTAAACCTGACAGGGCACCCCTATGAAGTGAAAACCATTTCAGGTGACTACCTCTTGAAGCTCATCAAGAGAATGCCAAGAGTGTGCAAAGCAGTAATCAAAGCAAAAGGTGGCTACTTTGAAGAACCTAGAATATAAGACATATTGTCAGTTGTTTCACACTTTTTTGTTAAGTATATAATTCCACATGTGTTAATTCATAGTTTTGATGCCTTTAGTGCAGTGGTTCTCAACTCCAGTCCTCGGGATCCACCTGCCAGTCAGGATTTAGGAATATCCCACAGAATGAATACCTGTGGTAAGTCCTGATGGATGGACGCTAATTATATCAGCTGGTCTAAACTAAGGAAATCCTGAAAACCTGACTGGCAGGTGGGTCCCGAGGACTGGAGTTGAGAACCACTGCTTTAGTGTGAATCTACAATTTTCATAGTCATGAAAATACAGAAAACTCTCTGAATGAGAAGGTGTGTCCAAACTTTTGGTCTGTACTGTACACTATGGTTCACAGACTAAATATATAAATCAATAAAGGTATACACCACTAAATGTATTAGATCACAGAAAGATTTGTGGTGCTAAAAGAAAACAAAAAACTTTATTTGTTTAAATTGTTTAAAAATAGGCGGGAAAATATGCTATAATCTATATAATACTACCCTAATCAGCCTCCCGTACATATATCAAAAGCCGTGCTGGTAAGGTGCTGGGAATGCCAGTAAAAGACCAACAACACCAGTCGGATGGCTGATAGGGATTGTCACAAATGTGAGTGCATGCATCCAATCAAAGAGGTTGGCACTTCTCAACAATAAGCGCCAAACTGGGTTATGCACTCAACTGAAGTAGAGCACTTGCAATATTTTTTAGCGTTTAGGCACATCCCCCTCATCTGGGTCAGTGTCCAAATGCTCACTCCAGGACGGGAGCCTTATTGTGCAATAAATATGAATGCCTGCCTAAAGAAATGGGACTATTGAATGGCTCGACGCGTTTCTTAATAATCATCAGGAGCCCATAATACCCTAAATACCCTAAAGCAAGCAAGACAGTACAGACATGACGCTGTGCACAATTAAATCCACATGCACACAGCGTCTCCGGCACTTGGGCGGCCGTGAGGCGCCCGCCGACTGCTCCGCTATTTACAGGCTTCAAACACCCCATGAGGTGCCAGTGTTTGTGGATGTGGATCGGATGATGCGCACGGGGGGCGTGGCCTAACGGCACGCCCGTTACCCGGCGCTCCGATCCCATTGGCTCCTCTCCCCTCAGGCGGGGTGTTTGAAGCCTGTAAATAGCGGAGCAGTCGGCGGGCGCCTCACGGCCGCCCAAGTGCCGGAGACGCTGTGTGCATGTGGATTTAATTGTGCACAGCGTCATGTCTGTACTGTCTTGCTTGCTTTAGGGTATTTAGGGTATTATGGGCTCCTGATGATTATTAAGAAACGCGTCGAGCCATTCAATAGTCCCATTTCTTTAGGCAGGCATTCATATTTATTGCACAATAAGGCTCCCGTCCTGGAGTGAGCATTTGGACACTGACCCAGATGAGGGGGATGTGCCTAAACGCTAAAAAATATTGCAAGTGCTCTACTTCAGTTGAGTGCATAACCCAGTTTGGCGCTTATTGTTGAGAAGTGCCAACCTCTTTGATTGGATGCATGCACTCACATTTGTGACAATCCCTATCAGCCATCCGACTGGTGTTGTTGGTCTTTTACTGGCATTCCCAGCACCTTACCAGCACGGCTTTTGATATATGTACTGTACACTACTCACAAAAAGTTAGGGATATTTGGCTTTCAGGTGAAATTTATGGAAAACAAAAAACATAAAAAGTTCACACCCCAGTGATATATCATGAAATTCTGGCATTTAAGTTGAAGCAGCAATGCAACTTGTAGGATAACAGGCCGAACTGGATGGACAGATGTCTTTTTTCGGCCTTATAAACTATGTTACTATGTTAATGGTGATTTCCTCATCTCAAACAACTTATTGAAACAAAAGCCAACACCAGTGCTGGGTATACCGCCACAAAAATGTCAGTGTCTCAATAACTTGTCATTTACAATTACAGCTTCACAATAACATCTCCCTCTGTTCACAAGTCGACTTAGGCTAGGGCTACATGGCGACACCTGTCACGGCCAGGATCGCTGAGTAGCGGGGATCTTGTAGAAATGAATGGGTTCACCGCCGCAGTCGCAAGAAGTCCAGCTGTGTTGGATTTCTTGCGACTGCAATCCCATTAAAGGGTTTCTGTCACCAGAAATGACCCTATTAAACCAAGTGTCATTTGCAATGAGCAAATGACACTTGATGCCAGTAATGTTACTATTATAGTCCTCAGTAACGCCGTTTTGCTAAAAATTACGATTTTATAATATGCTAATGACCTCCCCTAGGTGCAGTAGGCGTGAACCTGCACCTAGGAGAGGCCGTAATTATGCCTCTTACCACGCCCCCGGTCGCGCTGATTGACAGGGCCGGGCAGCCAGCTCTTTCGGCTCCCGGCCCTGTACGATCCGAAATCCCGCGCCTGCGCAGTAATGAAGCCGGGACCCGGGCGGGCGCCGGCTCTCTAGGCGCGCTGATCGCAATGCGCAGGCGCGGGATCAGCGTGCGTTGAGAGCCGGCGCCCGCCCGGGTCCCGGCTTCATTACTGCGCAGGCGCGGGATTTCGGATCGTACAGGGCCGGGAGCCGAAAGAGCTGGCTGCCCGGCCCTGTCAATCAGCGCGACCGGGGGCGTGGTAAGAGGCATAATTACGGCCTCTCCTAGGTGCAGGTTCACGCCTACTGCACCTAGGGGAGGTCATTAGCATATTATAAAATCGTAATTTTTAGCAAAACGGCGTTACTGAGGACTATAATAGTAACATTACTGGCATCAAGTGTCATTTGCTCATTGCAAATGACACTTGGTTTAATAGGGTCATTTCTGGTGACAGAAACCCTTTAATTTCTATGGGATGCCCACTACTCAGCGATCCTGGCTCCGACCAGTGTCGCCGTGTAGCCTTATTGTCTGCTGAGGCATGGCATCCCACTCTTCTTGAAGGACAGCCCTCAGATCATTGAGGTTTTGGGGTACAGAGTTACGTGCCTCTACATGGCAACTAAGCTGATCCCATAGGTTTCAATGGGATTCAGGTCTGGAGCAAGTGCAGGACACTCCATTTGAGGTCCCCCCAGTCTCCAGCAGCCGTTCTCTAATGATGTGACCTCGATGAGCTGGAGCATTGTCCTCCATGAAGATGAAATTAGGCCTGTGTAGTTCATGCAGAGGCACAATGACTGGATTAATGATGTTATTCAGGTAGTATAGGCCTGTCACTGGACCATTCACACAGTGTAGGGCAGTTCTATACTGACTAGACACACCTGTCCACACTGTAAGACCACCAAAGGCTGGTCTGCTGACAACAGTGGCTGATGCATAGTGCTCTCCTTGACATCTCCAACATCATTGGCAGCCATCCCTGAATTGACTTTCATCAGTGAACGGCACTGAGACTCACATCCAGCGTAGATGCTCCCCGGCCTATGCAAGACGATGACACCTGTGGTCGGGGACCCTTGCAGGTCATCTAGCACACAGATGTAAACGGTTTTGAATGGTCTGATGTGACACTTTTGTGGAGTTGTGTGGCATTTATAATCCAGTTCTGCAGGGCATTGTTCACAGTGAAGAGGTCATCAGTGTGGGATGTGGGCAAAGGACGTCCCCTTCTCTGCCTTTCTGTCACTCTTCCAGTCTCTCTGATACAACCTGCTGATGACTCTGTGACTCTCTAAGCTCAGTGGCCACTTCCATCTGAGAACTTCCTGCTTGAAGCCTCAAAATGACGAGGTACTGCTGATCAATTGTTAGGTGTCGTATTGGTCTCATGATGTCAAAATGTGAACAGCATGATGAGGAGGACTGTTTAAATACCAATTCTAACTGAACCAGAAAATTTATTGGGCGATTCATGAATCAAACACCTGTTCAGGTTAAAGTGCATTTAGGTTCATCCTGAAATTTCACCCACAAACCAAAATATCCCTAAGGCCCCATTCACATGTCCGTATTTGTGCACATCCTGGAAGACGGTCAGTTGTTCCGCAAAAAACTCAGTTTTTCCAGCACATCTGTTCCATTTTTCCGTAAAAAAACAGAAAGGATGTATCCATATGTCATCTGTTTTTTGGGGATTCGCAAAAAACGGAAGGAGGAATCCATTTTTTTTTCTACCCTCCTGGAATGGAATCCGCAAATGCGGATGCCTTTCCGCATGTCTTCCGCATTTACGGACCCATAGACTTGTATTGGGCTACGGACCGCAATTTCGGGATCAAAGTAGGACATGCTGGTTTTTTATTGCGGACAATTGGAACGGTAAAACACGGATGTGGACAACACATGGAGTGATGTCCACATTTTTTTGGGAACCATTGAAATGAATGGATCCGCATTTTAGATCCGTTATTGTGGATCGGACGCGGAGCAAAAATCAGGACGTGTGAATGGGGCCTAACATTTTGTGTAGAGTAGATGCGTTGTAGTCCAAACCTTCCAAGTCGGGCAGGTTAACAAGTTAGGAGACGTAAGAGAAGGTAAGAAGCAGAGAGCAAGGTTAGTTTGTCTAGCTGGGACCCGCACCTATACTGAGAACGGAGCCCTGAAAGTGGTGGAGGGTGCACTGCACATACACAGCCGTCCTCCATTCATTTTCTATGGGACACTGGCTCGGCTATTGCCGTCAGGCCCATAGAAGTGAACGGGAGCGGTGGCCTATCATAAGCGGTGCGCTCCCATTTACTTCTATGGGAAGAGTGCTTGGTGGTGGCCGGACTGGAGTCCTCCAGCCACCACTATGCGGGGCTCCGTTCCTGATATAGGTGCAGGTCCCAGCGATGGGAACCTCACCTATAAGACAATGGGGGCATATCCTAGCAATATGCCCCCATTGTCTAAGATGAGAATACCCCTTTAAATAAGTAAACAATCTTCTTGGATGTTCAGAATTCTAAATAAATGAGGACAGTATACATCTCAAGGAGTTAATCATAGAACAAGCAATCTAAGGCCTCATGCACATGGCCTTATCAGTTTTTGCGGTCTGCAAATTGCAGATCCGCGAAACATGGATACCGGTCAGGTGCATTCTGCGGATTGGTACGTCCTACACTCTATTAGAAATGTCTATTCTTGTCCGCAAAACGGATAATAGGACATGTTCTGTTTTTTTGCATGGTTGCAGAACAGATTTATGAATGTGGACAGCTAAAGGTTTTGCTTCTGGCTGTTAATTAGATGGATAGGTCATCAGTATAATAATCTCGGAAAACCCCTTTAACTAACGCAACATATAAAACCGATCAGGTTACATTGGAATCTACTGGCCGCCCCATATGTGTGTGACCGCTACAGTAACAGATCCTGGAGCCAAGGTAGTTTCCCTGCGTGGCATCGATGTGTGCAGCAATCCACAGCAATGTAAAGTAAAAAAGCTGGCAGGGGAGAATGCTTCTTGATGTAAGAGCGCCCCCTGCTGTCTGGAAAATTAACTGTGACTCTGCAGTCTGAATTAACCTCTTCCTGCCCTGACTGTGGTAGGAAGGGGTTATTCACTTTTTTCATTAAAAAAAAAGAAATTAAAAAATAAAATAAAGTGAAATACAGAAAATAAAAGTTATAGCTATAGTTACTAGTTTTAACAATAGTATAACAGACCACATACACACATTCGGCAGCCGCCCCCCCCCCCAGGTCATAAAAAAAATATATTTAACAATAGTATAGAGGACTTTGTGTGTATAAAATATATAAACGTACACACTTTTTTCCCCTTTTTAGTTCCTTTAAAAAAAATTTTTTTTGAATTGTTTTGAAAAAAAATTGAGAAGGAAAACTATACATTATTTTCATAATTTTCAGTTTTCCCATATTTTTACAAAATATTATATGCCATTAATGGCACAAAAAAAAAGTTCTAAGGTGTCACAAGAAAAATATCAAATACATGTAGGTTGGCTCAGAAATTAGTTACTTAAAGTTAGATAAGCCCATTCCTAAAAAATTGAAAAATTGGCCTGATAAGGCTGGGTTCACATCTGCGCTGTGAACAAACCGCTTGAGTTCACCGTATCCAACACAGCCGGATACCACTGCTGGTGTTATAATAGTGTGGGGGGGGGGCTGCTGTCCAGTGAATATACGTCAGGCCTTCATCAGATCCATCGACCACAGCAGGGGGCGCTGTAACATGCTGACTATTCATAGGCTGGGGGAGGAAAGAAAGACTCAATAAGGATAAAACGGAAAAAAAGTTATCATCATCAGCCACCTAAAAACAAGGCTTTAGGGTCCATTCACACGACCGCATTTATGTGTCCGCATCCATTCTGCAATTTTGCGCAACAGATACAGACCCATTCATTTCAAGGGGCTACAAGAAATGCGGATAGCACTCCGTGCGCTGTCTGCATCCGTTTCGCGGCCCCGCAAAAAAGATAGAACATGTCCTATTCTTGTCCACTCTTTTCTATCATAGGGTTGGACGTCTGAGCCCCGCAAAATGCAGAACGCACACAGCTGGTATCCGTGCTTTGCGATATGGTCGTGTGAATTTAGCCTAATAGTGATCGGGAGCAATTCTATTCTATGGGCCACCCCCAATCTGCAAACATCTCTGCCCCCAATACACAGTCCCACGTAAATAACATCACTCCCCTCCCTTCAGCCATTTACAACATACAGTCCCATGTAAAAACTATTACTTTCAGCCCCTCCACCATACAGTCCCATGCAAAAATATATGCAAAAATATATCACCCCACCCTTTCAGCACCCCCATACAGTCCTATGTAAAATACACCAGTCCCTTGCCTTCAGCCACTTCCAACATTCAGTCCCATGTATTTAAAAAAAAAAAAAAAAAAAAACCCGCCTTTCCCCCTCCATCATACAGTCCCGATCACTCTTCCCATCCCCCACATCCGTCCCCGTCCCGCTCCTCTCTCCACCAACCTGCTCTACTCTAAAGTTTCTCCCGCAGTTGTGAGGTCCCGCCCTTTAGATTACGACACTCCGCCCTTCCCGTGACGTCATACCTACCAGTAGCTCCTCCATTCTCCTCACCGACCAGCTCCAGCTCCTCCCCTCCTCCTCTAGCCGGCGCGTCAGGCTTGCGGTCACGTGATCGGATTTTTGGGCGGGATTCTGTCACTGCGCGGCTCCGCCCACCCCTCCCCCACATCTCGATTCCCCCATCACGTGATCCCCGCCCCGCCGGGCGCAGGATGGTGCCGGGAGAAAATGGCGGATCCCGAGGAACTGCGGGTGAGAGGAAAAAAAAAAAAAAAAACTGCGTGTGACGGGAGGACGGAGGGGGAGCTGACCACAGGGTGCTGGGGATGACATGTCCAATGCCACACGGCTCTTGTGGAGGTGACAGGCCTGGCTGACAACCTGTGTGAGAGGGGGGAGGGGAGATTGTGACTGTGGGGGCTGGGTAAGGAGTTGTCAGGCGGTTGTCAGGCAGCTTTCTGTGGACAACATATGGAGGGTGATGCTGTGGAGTGACCTGGAGGCTCCGGTGGCACTGTGGGGGCGTTCACACCTGTCAGTCGTTAGAATTTGACCCCGGTGTCGTCTGACAGGATGGGAATTGTCAAAATGGAGCCGATAAACTTTACTGTGATGTCATCGTCTATACTATGTACGGCTGATTTCATGTGTGACATCACCGGTTACCTCTAGAAGTTTTTTTGTTTTTTGGTTCTTTACCTCTAGTCGTCCATTCGGCTACAAAACCATTGAGGAAAAGCGAGCAAAAAATGTAAAAAATTAACGAAATTAAAACAACAGATGCGGCGGATGTGTTTTACCATGGACGCGTTGGGGGAGATTTATCAAAACTGATGTAAATGGAAACTGGCTTAGTTGCCCATAGCAACCAATCAGATTCCACCTTTCATTTCTCAGAGCTCCTTTTGCAAAATGAACGGTGGAATCTGATTGGTTGCTCTGGGCAGCTAACGCAGTTGGATAAATCTACCTCAGAAGATTGCAGCACCAGAGCGTCGTGGACCAAGATTATTTCCTTAGGACACGCTAGAGGAGCTACAAACCCCTTTTAAAGGGATTATTTATCAAATTGGAGTAAAGTAGAACTGGCTTAGGTGCCCGTAGCAACCAATCAGATTCCTCCTTTCATTTTCCTGTGCAAAATGAAAGGTGGAATTTGATTGGTTGCTATGGACAACTGAGCCAGTTCTACTTTACACCAGTTTGATAAATGACCCCACTTGTCTCCTGTCCACAGTATAAGCCAGGGTTTACGTGACCGTTTAGATTTCCGTTCTGATCCATTTGTGTCAGTTCCGTCAGAGATACGTTATTTTAGACGGGGGGGGGATTTTTTTTTTCTGTACTTCTGACAGATCAGAAGACCAGAAAACGGTGATGAGAACCCGACCTGAGTGATAAATGACGGATTTCTGGGGGTGTGACTGTGAGCCCCCTCTCTGAATGAAGCGGCAGGGGTTGCGTTTGGCTACTCTCACATCTGCGGCACTGCGATCCGGCTGCCATTTCCAGCAGAGAATGCTGGGGATCAGGCGGACACAAAGTGCAGCGGCCGATTCTTGGTGTTTCTGTCGGACCCCATTACTCTTAGGGCTTGTTCACACGACCGTATGTATTTTGCGGTCCGCAAAACCGTATCCGCAAAAATTACGGATGACGTCCGTGTGCATTCCGTATTTTGCGGAACGGAACAGACGGCCCCTAATAGAACACTCCTATCCTTGTTTGGAATGCAGACAATAATAGGACATGTGCTATTTTTTTTTTTTTGCGGAATGGAAACGGAATGTACCTTCAGTTTTTTTTACGGACCCATTGAAATGAACGGTTCCACGTACGGTCTGCAAAAAAAACCCGGAACGGACACAGAAAGAAAATACGTTCGTGTGAATGAGCCCTTAAAGGGGACAGCAAGCATTCCAGTTGCATTCGGAACAGCCCGCTGTAATACATGCCGCAGATGTGAGGGGGCTGACTGTCCCATAGAAGTGAATGGAGCATTGAGCCTAGTGGGGGACTCGAGGACCCTTCATTCTCAGGGGATCCCATTGGGCAGACCCCCACAATCTGTTATTTATGTAAATATTTTTTGTTAGATAAACCCTTTAACTGGCTGGCAGGTCTCGCTGCTGTTTCAAACACCAGAGACCCGCGGCTAAATACCGCAACCGGAAATAACGCCGATCGCGGTAATTAAAGCCTTTAGATGCCGTGATCAAGTGAGATTATGGCATCTAAAGGGTCAAAAACCCGGAAGCACGCGCTTCTGGTCTTCTTACCAGCATCCTCTGAGGCCAATGAGGTGGACGGTAATCGGTTTCAATGCGCTCAGCCTCGCTGATTAGACTGAGGGCATTAAACTGCCATTCTTATTCCAGGTGGCAGGCCAACATAAGAAATGAGCAATAGTCAGTAATAAATGCATTTTAAAAATCCATGATTGTTCAAAATTAAAAAAAAAAATAAAATTGATTTTGTAGGCTCAAATATGAGCTTCAAAATCATTACAAAAAAGTAAAAAAAAAATATATATAAAAAATTAACAAATATAAAAGTTTAAATCACCCCCCATTCTATACAATAAAAAATAAATGCCTAAATAACAAAAAATCTAAACATCATGGGTATCACCGTGACTGAAAACGCCCCTACTATTAAAATATAAAAATATTTTTCCAATACGGCGAATGGCGTAATAGAATAAAAGGGTCAAAATGGACAATTTGCCATTTTTCACTGCTTCTCTTACCTCAAAAATTAATAAAATGTGATCAAAAGTTCACACACACTCCAAAATGGTATCAATAAAAAAAGTACAGATTGTCCTGTAAAAAATACATTTATTTTTATACTATTTAGACATAAAAAAAACAGGTTATCGTTGTAATCGAACTGACCCAGAGCAGTGAGAGCATGGGTCAGTTTTGACTAAGACTAAAGAAAGACAGCTGTCCATCCAGTTCAGCCTGTTATCCTTCCTCTGGATCAACTTGCAGGGTATCAGGCTGAACTGGATGGACAGATGTCTTTTTTTCAGCCTTATAAACTATGTTTATTTTTTCAGTTGGTCTTAAAGGGTTTATCTCACGAATAATGTAAAAAATGAAAATCAGACATCATATGGTACATGACAATCTCTTCCTAAAAAACCTAGAACCAGCCCTGTACCTCACATGGATCCAGAGATCTCCACATTCATTGCTCTGCTAGATATATATCAAGCTGACAGCTCAAGGGGAGTGTCTTTTCTGCTGCAGCTCAGGGGGCGTGTCTGTGCACTCCCTATCACAGCTCAGGGGGAGTGTCCATGCTCTCCCTATCGCAGCTCAGGAGGCGTGTCCATGCTCTCCCTATCACAGCTCAGGAGGCGTGTCTCAGCTCCTCCTGTCACAGCTCAGGAAGCAGTTGAAAGATTAAACTGAGCATGTGCGGCCTTCTCAGTGAGCAGGACAAAGAAATAAGAAATTAAGTGGTTATATACAGATACATTTTATTGAATAACTCAGTAGCTATACAGAATTTTTAATTACATGCAATTACAAAAGTATTCAGATCCAGGTGCTGGTTTGAAAACTGTAGAGTATTTTTCGTGGGACAACCCCTTTAATTAAAAATGTTGAGTCATTGTCCCTGCACAGATTTGAGTTTATCTACTAGCAGGATCTGTATTTTCTCTCTGCTCTGTCAGACAGGGAGCTGACGGGCTCCTTATCTCTGATCTTAGACCTTATAAAAACTCATTATAGCTCAATCTTTATCTTACTGATAAGAATGTGGCTTAAATAAGTGTTTATGATCTTTTAGTAATTTAGAGTTAAAGGTTATTAGATGACCGGTACAAAATGAAAGTAGGATGCACACAGCGAGAAAAATGTTTAACCATTTGTGACAGAAGGGCTCAATATTTTTTTTTTTTTTAGTAAACACCAATTTAAAAAGTGATTTTTAGCCCTAAATGAGTAAAATGCAATCTTAAAAAAATGGTCCCCAAAGGTGTACATAGCTGTTAATTATGGAAAATACCCTTACAACACAGATACCAAATTTCTATGTTTTTATGTTTTAATACTTAGTAACAGAAATAAAAATCTTAGCACAAAAAATTTTCTTCATTGTGATAGGTTTTATTTTTTGTGGGATAAGCTATAGTTTGGGGGGTATGTATGAGTTTTTCATTAATTTTTATTTAGTTTTTTTTTTTTTTTGGGGGGGGGGGGGACAAAAAAATAGTGATTCAGCCATAATGATTTGTTGTACAGTTATAGTGTTCACCATATGGGATAAATACTTTTATATTTTAATAGTTCAGGTAATTTTGGACTCAATAGTGGTTGTTAGTTTTTTTTTTTTTGTCAAAATGGGGAGAGGAGGTGAATTGAATTTTTAACTTTTATTTATTTATTTTCTAAAACTTTTTTTGTTTCGTTAGTTCACTAAAAGAGTTCAGGAGAGGCCTGGATGTATTTCTGGAGGGTAATAATATTACAGGTTATAGTTACTAGAGAGGGGTCGTTGATCCAGGGAGTAATTCTGATTGCCTGATTGGAGTCGGGAAGGAATTTTTTTTCCCCTAAAGTGAGGAAAATTGGCTTCTACCTCACAGGGGTTTTTTGCCTTCCTCTGGATCAACTTGTAGGATAACAGGCCGAACTGGATGGACAGAAGGCTTTTTTCGGCCTTATAAACTATGTGACTATGTTTATTTTTAGTCCCCCTAGGGGACCTGAATGTGCGATCATTAGATCATTTATACCATAGATCACAGTAGTTTACTTACTATTGCAGTCTGTGGCAAAATCTGTGGCAATTTGCGGTCCCCAATGCACAGCACAGCATGAGCCCTTAGGCCTCTTTCACATGTCCGCACACCTCCCAGATTCACTGTCTGTGTTCTCCATAGACCGCTCACATATCCATTGACTTCAGTGTGTTTATTCACACATTGTGATTTCCATGGACCGCAGGTACGTGTATATTCAGTCCGGACGGCGTGCGGTGAGGCTATAGATGTGGCTTTACTGCAGCCTCCTGTCCATAGGCTCCAAATAGACATGCCGTGTCAGTGTGAGAAGTACTGCCTCTTATATCCTATGGAAACAATGCTAGAAATGTTCAAGTTGAACTTCCCTGACTCTGAAGTTGGCCGTACACATTACATAGGTTTCAGCTGATGGGTATGGTGGCCCTCCTGACTGGAGGTGATGGGATTACATCTGCCTCTGTCCTCTGTTATACGAGAGCCACTTCTAGCGTCTTATCTCCTGTGAAAACAAATATCAGCCACGTGGGGACCCCAGCGGCCTCAATGGGCAGCAGATTTTGCAAACAAAATTCACCTTATGAATTAGGCGCTAGGCCTCATGCACACGACCGTGTCCGTATTTATATCCGCAAACAATGGATCCGCACAATACGGATATCTTCCTTGTGCATTCTGCACTTTTCTCACTCCCATCAACCCTGCTGTTCTGTTCGCATTGGCTATACACCTGTACTATTCAGGTCAATATGACCCGACCTATTAAAGTCTGTTAATTTTGACATTTAGCTACTCGAAGTGTATTACTTGAATACCAGTTGCATTATTTAAAGGTTATGTACACCTTTGGAAGCAATTTTACTCATTTCTGGCTAAAATTCATAGGTTTCAATTGGCCTGGTTTTTTTTCTAACCCTGTGACTGGTACTTTCACTTTGTGCCGTCATCTAATACACCTTATCTCTAAACTAGTGAGAGGTCATAAACACTTATTTAACCCCGTTTTTATCAGTAAGATAAGGTTTGATCTTTGGTGAGTGTTTATAATGTCAGAGAGCAGAGATAAGGAGGCCGTCGGCCCCCCAAGTGACGGAAAAGAGGGGAAATCCACAGGCATCTCGGCTGTACAGATAAATGGATTCGATATTGTTAATAAAGACCAATTGAAAAAAAAAATTTGCTCAAAATAAGTACAGTGCAATAAAAAAAAAATCAGGGCTGTGGAGTCGGTGGCCATTTTGGTGGAGTCGGAGTCGGTATAAAATGGACCGACTCCAAAAGTATATAATAAATCGGTACATTTAGTTCAATGCAGTGTGTACTGAATATATTTTCATAAGAATTTGGGAAAATGATGAAATGTCCTATAAATGTCTGTTCTATTTCTGACCTAAGGATCTCGGCTTTCAGTTGAGATGAATGTGTGCTGCACTTTATGTAGATGCTCAGAAGTGAAACTCCTCCGCTACAGATCAGAGGAGAAGGACACTGGGAAGGAATGGCTGCACTCATCTCAGAGATACTAGAGAAAACAGGGTTAAAGGGGTTTTCTCACTAGATTAGTTTTCAACAGAAAGGGGCAGTTAAAAGAAGACATTCTCTAAATACATTGGTCAGTCATGAACTATAGACAGTTCAGCAGGTCTCTCACTGTACACAGGTTTCTATGGTAACCTGCAGACCAGAAAGACTGTTAACTGATTGGATGAGAGCAGTGAAGAATGACGGGACTGAGCTCTGAGTGATTACCTGCAGTAAGCAAAAGGTCCAAGTGTTCTGAGGACTGAGAAGCTTTACCTGTAATTGTGTTAGAGATCGCAATCTTCTGCTCTGTCAGAGTAATAACTTCTGGAGACCCGCCCACAGCCTGAGGAGACAGATTGAGTGCAAACTGCCTGTCAGCTAGTTTATCAACCAGCTGAGAAAACCCCTTTAAGGCAAGTACTTCTTAGTATATCTAAACAGGATCCTGAAAAAAAAAAAAAACACATCCTGTTATGCATAGGATTGCCATAGGATACTTTTTTTTTTTTTACAGGATCCAGTAAAAAACGGACCCTGTTGTATCAGCTGTCATCCGTTTGAGATCCTTTTTTTTTAGATGGAAACAAAAGTACTGCATGCAGGACTTTTTTTCCCGTCTAAAAAAACGGATATCAGACGGAAATGGCTCAAACAGATGACAGCTGATGCAACAGGATCCGTTTTTTTTTTTTATACTGGTTCCTGTTCTTTTTTCTCTATTCTGACGGATCAGAAGAACGGAAAGCTAAACACTGATGTGATCTCAGCCTTATAACAACGCCTACCCATAAACAAATTCACCGAACCACGATTTGCAGATCCTCATAATATATAATCTGCAGCTTCACAAACTTTATTTTGGGTCAAATAGACCCAAACAGAACAGCAGGATTAATGTGCAACGTGCATGTGAGGAGGACATTTCTATAATTTGTGGAACGGAAAGACGGATCCGAAAAAAAAACCACCTGTGCGTGACCCTAAAGTGAGAAGATTTAATTTACGATCATTTGGATTCCATTTTGTATCTGTTCGTATTGTTTCTGTTAGAGCCATTGGGGGTCATTTATTAAGACCGGCATTTTAGAAATGAACAAAACCTACCTATAAAAAAGAATGGCTCAGTGCCATCTGCAAAAAATACGGATAGCGCATGGAGGAAAAATGCAGTCGTGTGCATGAAGCCTTAAAGGGGTCATCCGCTTTTTGCACTTGATGACCTATCCTCAGTATAGGTCATCAGAATCAGACCGGCGGGGTGCTGAGAGTTGGACTAGTGCTGCCTTTTCTTCTCTGTTTACCCGCTCACCGTCGCAACTGCAGCGGCGAGCAGTTCAATTACAACGATGCCGTCCACTTCATTCGGACGGCTCCTTCTGTTCATGTGAATGGGGACGCCATACATGTAATTACACTGCTCGCCACTACAGTTGCGACGGCGAGCAGGTAAATCATGAATAGAAGGCAGCACTCGTACGAGCACTGCTTTCTCTTCAAACAGCTGATTGGCGGGGGTGTGTGACCACTGCGGATCTGATACTGGTTACCTATTCTGAGGATAGGTCATCAATATAAATAAAGCGGACAACCCCTTTAAAGTGGTTGTCCGAGTTATGACAAAAAATATATAGCACTGTAAATCTGATGGGCAGCAATATATAACTAAGTTAAGCAAGTTTTAGGCAAAAAAAAATCCATATTTCCTAATTTCCCTGGTTCTCTTCTGGTCTTTGTTTACATGCAATAACAACAATCTCAGCCCCTCCCCCTTCTCCCCCCCTCTCTGCAAAGGGAATGAATACAAGTGCTGAGTGACATGTCTGCCTGCTGGAATACTCAGCAGCATGTTGTATGTGTAGGACTACAAGTCCCAGCTGTACAATGACACTGCTGATACACACAGGAAATTCTCCCTACCTGTTCTTGTACAATACAATTCCTCTATAGCTCCTTGCCCAGCATTTGTCTCCTCTCACTGCTGCAGCTACTGTTTTTTGTAAAGCCTTGAGCCCTCAGTGTGTTCTGGCTGAAGGGGTTAATGTTTTGTTTGAAGGAATCCAGGGAGAGAGCAGATAGCAGGAGCCCGGCAAAGAAAGGGGGCGTGGCCAGTGACGTCTCGTGTACAGACTGTTATCTGAACTCTGAGGCTTGTACACGAAACATCACAGACCAGGGAGATAAGGTGACATCACAGGTCATGTGACCCTCAGTCAACTCCGAGAAACCAGCAGCTTTAGAAACACAAAGTATATGGGAAAGATGTTATACCTGACAAGTTAGAAACATATAAAGAACAAAAAAATAACTCGGACAACCCCTTTAAGTTGGACACAAAAATGTAAAAACCTCTAAACTACAGGGATTACTTTTTCTTGAAAAGCGAGCTCATTCCATTAGACAGTGGAAGGAGCTTTGTAGTTCCAGCGCCAATGCTACACTTAAAGGGGTTGTCCAGGTTCAGAGCCGAACCCGGACATACCCACATTTTCACCCAGGCAGCCCCACTAATATGATATGCTCCGATGCTTTCCCTTGCCCTGTGCTGAATTGCGCAGCGAGAAGGCATTTTATGGAGTTTCGGTGATGGACCGGGCTTTCCTAGGGACTGCTAGGCAGAGGCTTCCACCCAGGAGTGAGCCCGGTAACATCACCGACACTGATGGACGGGCCTAACAGTGTGTGCGGAGGTAAATAAGCCCTTGCCCTGCGCGATCGAGCGCAGAGGGAAAGCATCAGAGCATTTCATATTAGTGGGGCTGCCTGGGTGAAAATATGGGTATGTCTGGATTCAGCTCCGAACCTGGACAACCCCTTTAAATAGCTGAATGGCAGAGGTTCAGTATGTCTGACTCCTGCCAGTCAGATAGTGATAGTCTAACCTGAGAATAGGCAATTACTGGTAAAAAGCTGGACAACCCCTTTAATAGGGTTGTCCAGGATTAGAAGAACATGGCTGCTTCCTTCCAAAAACAGCATCACCCCTGTCCATGGGTTGTGTCTGGTATTGCAGCTCGGCTCCATTGGAGTCAGTGGGACGGGTCTGTATAACGCACACAACCTGTGAACAGGGACGGTGCTGTTTTTGGAAGCAAGCAGCCATGTTTTTCTAATCCTGGACACTGCCTTTAAGGCTCAGTCTCATCCTTGTATTCTTTGTCGTGTCCTAATAACCAGTTCTCTTCTTTCAGAACATGGTATCCAGTTTTCGAGTGTCAGAACTCCAAGTCCTGCTGGGCTTTGCCGGACGCAACAAGAGCGGACGCAAACACGACCTCCTCATGAGAGCCCTCCACTTACTGAAGAACGGATGCAGCCCCGCTGTCCAGATTAAGATCAAGGAGCTGTACAGGAGAAGGTTTCCTCGGTCGTTAGAGGCCGTTCCAGGCCTCTCATCCATCAGATCTAATGTCTTCAACTTGGACAGCAACTCGTCAGTAGATTCAGACCTCGCTGTGGCCGGGATCCACTCCTTACCTTCCACTTCTGTCGCCCCGCACTCCCCTGCTTCCCCTCTGGGCACAGTACTCCTGCAGGACACTAAACCTCACTTCGACCTACAGCAACTTTCCCCACCAATCCCACCTGTCCATCCAGACGTCCACCTCCGAAGTCTTCCTTTCTATGATGTGCTTGATGTCCTCATCAAGCCAACCAGCCTGGGTGAGAGGGAAGGGATGCAGTCAGATCGTCAGCTGTTCATCCCAACCCGTAGATCAGTGTCGCTAATAGTTCACTAGGAAATAGGCACTGGATAATCTACGTGTTCCGACACTTTGCTATTTGAATTTATACTAAGCAAGTAAACATTTTAGGGCTCATTCACATCACCGTTAGGGCTTCCGTTCTCCTGCTCCGTTATAGGAGCAGGAGAACGGAAAGGACGGATTCGGGACATAACTGAGCCCAACGAAGCAAGTAAACATTTTAGGGCTCATTCACATCACCGTTAGGGCTTCCGTTCTCCTGCTCCGTTATAGGAGCAGGAGAACGGAAAG
This sequence comes from Rhinella marina, assembly GCA_900303285.1. Lineage (NCBI taxonomy): Eukaryota > Metazoa > Chordata > Amphibia > Anura > Bufonidae > Rhinella > Rhinella marina. The sequence goes on along the minus strand of ONZH01029555.1, from coordinate 77,127 downwards.
GACGGATTCGGGACATAACTGAGCCCAACGGAGCCTAAGGGACCCCATAGACTATAATGGGGTCCGTTAGGTTTCCGCTCAGAAGATGATTTTTGAAGCGGAGACAAAAGTCCCGCGTGCACAACTTTTGTCTCCGCTTCAAAAATCATCTTCTGAGCGGAAACCTAACGGACCCCATTATAGTCTATGGGGTCCCTTAGGCTCCGTTGGGCTCAGTTATGTCCCGAATCCGTCTTTTCCGTTCTCCTGCTCCTATAACGGAGCAGGAGAACGGAAGCCCTAACGGTCATGTGAACGAGCCCTTACTCTTACCAAAAGTAGTAATTTTTTTATTTTATTTTTTGTTTTGTTCCAGTTCAGAACAATATGCAACGCTTTCAAGAGAAATTCTTCATCTTTGCATTGACCCCTCAGCAAGTGCGTGAAATTTGCATCTCCAGGTAAATCTTGTTCCTCGTCTGCTCTCCTTGAATCTGGCTGCTGAGCTGTCAAATGCATTTAACCTCTTGCCGACATGTGCCTTACATGTAGACAAGTACACAGATTGTGTCTGCTCCATAGCTGCTGAGTGCCTGCTGTTTCGTAAGGAGACACCTGGGGCTAATGTCTGTGATCGGCGATGTAACCACAGCATCTGAGATCTGAAGACCCAGGAGTGCAGCGCTAATGGGGCTGGAACGGCTCCCCCTAGCAGTGATCGGGGAAGCCGTCCATTCCCTGGGGCAGTCTCAGTCTCTCTGAAGGATCCGAGCTACCACAGCTATGTTCCTATGGAGACCCTGTCGCTTCACCGCCATAAAAAATTTAATATAAAGGATATCAATGAAAAAAGTACAGATCACTGGGCAAAAAACGAGCCCTCACATAGCTCCGTAGACGTAAAAAAAAAGTTATGAGGGCTGGAATATGGCGATGAAAATAAAAATGAATTTTTACCAAACTTTTTATTTTAATATTAAAACACAAAAAAATGTACAAATATGGTATCGCTGTAATCGTACGGACCCAGAAAATGAAGGGCACAAGTCAGTTTTACCACGTAGAGCACATAGTAAAAGCAAAACTTGTAAAACTGTGGCGGAATTGCATTTTGTGAACGGAAAAATAAAAACATTATGGTACCAGGAAGGGAGTTAAAAAAAACAATAACACAAGAACAGAAAAGCACCGTGTCCTCAAAGGGTTAAAGGAGTTATCCAACCTTTAAAAATGATATTTACGTCACATACAGTGGGGGTCAGGTTTACTAATGAGAATGCACCAGAATTCTCACTCAAGTCGACTCACTTCTGTCACACATGCTGGAAAACTGTCTTATAGATGTGGGTCCCACCTCGAGCCCACAAAGTCCCGGAGGACGCACTGCACATGCGCGGCCGCCCTCCATTCGTTCCTACGAGAGCACTGAAAATAGCCGAACACTAGCTCGGCTATTTCCGCCAGCTCCATAGAAGCGAATGGAGCGGTGGCCGCACTTGCGCGATGCACCTCTCATTCATTTCAATGGAACTTCCAAAAAATAGCTGAGCGTGCAACTTGGCTATTTTCAGCACTCCTATAAGAATGAATAGAGGGGAGCCAGACCTGTTCGGTGCTTTGTGGGCTCCGTTCTAAGCGTAGGTGCGGGTCCTATCAGACATTAGGGGGATATCCTAGCGATATGCCTCCAGTAGCTGAGATGGGAATAACCCATGGGTCGTGTCAATCATTTTGGAACGTGACTGCGCTCCTGCTGTATTTTCCCCCAGTTTGTACTTTGATTACACATTCAGGACACAACCTTGTATATTTAACTTTTATTCCTTTTCTTTCCATATTGTCTATGCTGGATCTTAAACCCAGGACCAGCTGTATAGTAGACAGAAACCTTACCAGTTAAGCCCCAGGCTTAAAGGGGTTTTTTGAGATTTTGATATTGATGCCCAATCCTCAGGATAGGCCATCAATATCTGATCGGTGGCAGTCCGACTCCCGACACCCCCATCCATCAGGTGGTTGAAGAGGCCGCTCTGGTGGGCGTTGCAGTCTCTTCCTAGGTCATGTTCATCGGTCACGTGGCTTAGGAGCAGCCCAGTGTCATTCAAGTGAATGGGCCTGAGCAGCAGTACCAAGCACAGCCACTATACAATGAACGGCGCTGTACTTGGTGAGCGGTGAGTTGATCACTACATGATCATGGTTGGCTCTTCACAGTGGATGTCTGCTCTGGCTCATAGATTGGAGTCCCAAAGAGAGACTCTTCATGACGTCCATATGTCTTTATGGAAAAGGGTTGTTCACAAGAGAAGCGAGAGCAGCTGCGTATATGTGGTGTATACATATATCTGTTCACCTTTAAAATCTGTACCATTCTGTCCACAGGGATTATATGCCAGGAGGACGGCGGGATTATTCAGTGCAAGTCCAACTGAGGTACAGCTTTTTTTGTTTTCCTTCAGCTGCTTCCACCCAGTCAGTGTTTGGTCAGTGATTGTGAGCAGTGAAGGCTACACAGAGAAAAGGTACAATATAATGGAAGGATTTGCTCCTTTTCTGTGTTTTTGACCAGCTCCTCGTTCTCTCAGGATCCCTTCTGGAACTCACTGATCAAACATTGACTGTGTAAAAATCTGCCTTATTAAGGCCTCATGCAGACATCCGTGCAGCACGGTCCGTGAAAACCCAGACTGTGCTCCTGCTAAGTGCAGGGGTGCACGGCGTCATAGCAACCAATGACACCGTGCACCCCTGCACTCAGCAGGAGCACAGTCTGGGTTTTCACGGACCGTTCTGCACGGATGTCTGCATGAGGCCTAAGAGTGTGTTTTACTCAAAGATTGACTGATTTTTACGCTCTTTCTGCCCAGGTTGTGTTTAGCAGAGACCAGTTGTCCTCAGGAGGATAACTATCCCAGCAGCCTTTGCATTAAAGTTAATGGGAAGCTCTTTCCATTGCCGGTGAGTAATTGCAATGAATTTTAGGAAGTGCAAGTTGAGTGATGTTCTTTACATTTGCTTTCCAAAGAGTCAGTGAGAACAATCTATATAAATATATATATTTCATCAGTCAATGCTCGCATTAGGTTTATAGTCATTGTATGATAATGAATGCAGTTTTCTGTATCGGTTCCTCACAGGTCTCGAGAGCTCTGCTTGCTGTCCTTCAGTAGGAGCCTTCACTGTGTGATGAATACACAGATGCACGGGCGTTGCAGGACAGCCATCAGAATTTCTAAGGAGTAGATTTAAAGGGTTTCTGTCACCAGAAAAACCCAAATTAAACTGGCTGACTTAAAGGGGTTGTCCCACGAAAAATATTCTACAGTTTTCAAACCAGCACCTGGATCTGAATACTTTTGTAATTGCATGTCATTAAAAATTTTGTATAAATACTGAGTTATTCAATAAAATGTATCTGTATAGGACCACTTAATTTCTTATTTCTTTGACCTATTCACTGAGCAGGCCGCACATGCTCAGTTTCAACTTTTAACTGCCTCCTGAGCTGTGATAGGGAGAGCTTAGACACGCCTCCTGAGCTGCAGCAGAAAAGACACGCCCCCTGAGCTGCCAACCTGATATAAATCTAGCAGAGCAATGAATGGGGAGATCTCTGGATCCATGTGAGGTACAGGGCTGGTTCTAGCTTTGTTAAAAAGAGGTTGTCATGTACTGTATGATGTCTGATTTTCATTTTTTACATTATTCGTGGGATAACCCCTTTAAGCGATGTGCTAATGTCAGCTGCACCTGACTACCCTACTCTTAGTTTCATCCATGCCATTACTGATTAAATTTAAGTTTTATAATATGCTAATTAGCCTCTAGGAGCAGGGGAGGTGTTGCCCCTGCTCCTAGAGGCTCCGTTCTCCCACCTCATTCATTCGCCCTTTGAAGCTCAATTGACAGGGCCAGGCAGCGTTCTCCTCCTCCTGGCGGCACAGTATGCTGGAGAAATCTCGCGCCTGTGCCGTACTCAGCGTATTCAGCGCAGGCATAGCGAAGGAAGCTTTCTAACTGCACCTGCGCTGAATACGGCACGCCGTGAGATTTCCCCAGCATACAGGGCCGGCAGGAGGAGGAGAACGCTGCCTGGCCCTGTCAATCAAGCTTCAGAGAGCGGTGAATACGGTGGGAGAACGGAGCCTCTAGGAGCAGGGACAACACCTCCCCTGCTCCTAGAGGCTAATTAGCATATTATAAAAGTTACATTTAATCAGTAATGGGGCATGGATAAAACTAAGAGTAGGGTAGTAGGTGCAGCTGACGTTAGCACATCGCTAAAGTCAGCCAGTTTAATTTGGGTTTTTCTGGTGACAGAAACCCTTTAAAAAGAGTAGAATTAGTATCTGCGTAATGCTTTCTCTCCTTTTATGATTCACTCCTGATTTGGGCTTCAAAAACTATATAATGGCGGCAGCAGCAGAGCCGAGCACCATTGTGGATAGATCAGATCTTCATCCAGTGGAAGTCAGCAGTAAGGGCCCGTACACACGACCGTGTGAACAGATCCGCGCCTATTCCGCAAATTTGCGGAATAGGGGCGGGCCCGTTCACCTCTATGGGCAGCACGCTATCTTGCTGAGCCGTGGCTCCGTAAGAAAAGATAGAACATGTCCTATACTTGTCCGTACGCACGGACAAGTATAGGCATTTTCAATGGGGCCGCCCGGCGTGTGTTCCGAGCGCTACGGAACACACGCCGGGCGCCCCCCGTATTTTTGCGGGTCCGCAGTAATGTGGACTCGCAAAAATACGGCCGTCTGAACAGGGCCTAAGGGTTTGTAGCTGAATGACTGCAAGCAGATATCTTGAAAGCAGTAAATAATTGATTCAGTGACTATATTGTGAGGATAACCCTTTACTTGGTGAAACGTCCCCTTCAATGGCAGCGGAGCCGTCAGAAGTGATTGTTCTGATTGAGATTGGAGGATTCACCTACAGCGAAATGTCTGGCTAAAATACGTGAAACCTCTGTTGAACTACTTGTTGTACAGTGGGTTAATATTGATGATCTATATTCAGGATAGGTCATCAGTATTAGATTGCTGAGGATCCCACTACTGGCACCTCTGGTGATCAGCTGAAGGGGTAGTGCCACTCATGCAAGAGCTTTTTCCTCTTCAGAACTATCTGCCCGGCACACATTCAAGTAAATGAGACCAGCAGTTGTAAGTATACCGTACCGCCCCGCTACAAGGGATAGTAATCAACCAATGAAGAGCTTAGAGTGTTTGTACGAGTGCCTAGGCCCCCTTCAAGCAGCTGATTGGTGGGAGGACCGTGAGTCAGACCCCCACTGATCTGATATCCTGCTAGGTCATCAGTATTATACCACTGTACAACCCCTTTGACTACTGATAGAGGACTTTTTTTCAGGGCCATCTGATTTGCTACTTGTGACTAGCGCACTGCATGTACTTGAAGCATTTTCGCCTTTGCTGTTCCAGGGTTGTGCCCCACCACCGAAAAATGGCGTCGAGCAGAAGCGACCAGGGCGCCCACTGAACATCACATCTCTTGTTCGCCTGTCATCCGCTGTCCCAAACCAAGTCTCTATCTCTTGGGCTTCAGAGATTGGGAAGGTGGGTGAGTTCCTAGCATCATTACATACTGATTAGGTGGTCATGATGTGTATAAACAGTGTGATTTCCATATTAAACCCACATTCATATAATTTTTTTAACGTTAATTTTTTTTCCTTTTCTGTAGAATTATTCCATGTCTGTGTACCTGGTGCGTCAGCTGACATCTGCAGTCTTATTACAGAAGCTAAAGATGAAAGGCATCAGAAATCCAGACCATTCCAGGGCTCTGAGTAAGTGCACGAGTGTCGTATCTGGTCCTGGGTTTTCTGTCCCATCTCAGCTGCTATTTTGTCAGTTTTTTTTTTTTTAATGCACTTATATAGCGCTACTATATTCTGCAGCGCTTTACAGACATTAGCATCACACTGGTAGAGGGTGGGGAGTATTTATACTGCTGACAGTACTCCCTGGCTAGGAACATTAAAAGCTTGGAATTGTGATGACCATTCCTTGGATTCTTTCCCCCGTCCACACTCTGATCCGCCGTGTACAGTCTCTGCCCCCTCCCTGCTGCTATCACTAAGACTGGGAGAAGGTAGAGGGAGCCGGTAAAGAAGAACTCCCGCAAAAAATTTTATTCCATGTCCTGATAGAAATGTACATGATATAATCTGTAGTGAATGTCATTTTCTTACCAGTGTCTGAATTTTTTACTTATATCATCCTGAAGTTTCTTATCTGTGTCATGTGACCAGCAATTAGACCCACCAACTCACACAGCACCTTATGTGTGGACAGGAAGTCTAATTCTCTATGTATTCCTATGAGACTGAAAGTGAGGCTCCCATAGGAATGAATAGAGCAGTTACTGGCTTTCTGTCCTGGGTCAGTTGGAGGTCAGGGAGTTGGTCACATGACCCAGCTACAGTAAGAAGAGAGGTTATTACTCACAAATACAGTCTCTGATAAGAAGATGACATTCACTATAGATCAGGCATGCTCAACCTGCGGCCCTCCAGCTGTTGCAAAACTACAACTCCCAGCATTCCCGGACAGCCTACAGCTATCAGCCTACAGCAGGGTATGGTGGTAGTTGTAGTTTTACAACAGCTGGAGAGCCGCAGGTTGAGCATCCCTGCTATAGATTATATCATGCACCTTTCTAACGGGTCAGAGAATAAAAATTTTTGCGGGAGTTCTTCTTTAAAGACAGGAGCAGAGCTCTGACAGATTTATGTCCGATTTTGCAGCAAGTGAAGGACTTGCACTCTGCAGAAGCAAAATGGTAAAAAATGTTTAATGAATATTAATTAGAAAGTTGCTTAATATTTCATTTAAAAAAAATCATCACCATTTCCGATCAGTTGCCTTATATCTGCGGTACCGGCGCTGGTAACTGCAACCTCTCGCCTGTTAATTTTAGTGGGAGTAGCAGCAAAAACCATCTCAGTCCATTACACAAAGGATCGAGCTGTGTAGTTCTGGTGTCGTGTTCAGTGGCTGGAACTACTCCAGAGCAGCCAAACAGAGGGGTGTCAGATCTGATATTGATGTCCTGAGGACAGGTCATCAATGTCAAAATCCTGGACAACCCCTTTAAGTACCTGTTTAGTTTTAAAGGGGTATTCCCATCTCAGACAATGTGGTCATATCACAGAGGTGGAACCCGCACCTACATTGAGAACGGATCCCGGAGATTTGTGGAGGGCGCACTGTGCATGCGCAGCTGTCCTCCATTCATTTTTATGGGGCCACCGAAAATAGCCCGGCTATTTCCATCGGCTCCATAGAAATGAAGGGGAGCGGTGGCCGCACAAGAGCTGTGTTAACTTCTATGCGGAGAGGGCTTGGTGGTGGGCGGACAGAAGTCCTCCAGCCACCACCTTCTCCGGTCCGTTCTCGGTATAGGTGCGGGTCCCACCGCTGGGACCCGCACCTATCAGACAATGGGGGCATATCCTAGCGATATATCCCATTGCTTGAGATGGGACAACTTTACGAAGATGCTCATCCCCAGACCTGCATTGTGCAGGAACAGGAATCCTGTAGCCTTTCTTGTATAGTTTCCAGCATACCTGTTGCATACTTTGCTATTAGGACAGAATTTTTAATTCTGATGTTTTTTGTTTTCTGACCTTATGATATTTGGTATTTTTTACTCTTTAGTAAAAGAGAAGCTGACTGCAGATCCAGACAGTGAGATTGCCACCACTAGCCTGCGCGTTTCATTGATGTGCCCTGTAAGTACTACTTTGCAGTAAAAATATATATTTTTTCTTATTAATAAGCATTTCAGGCAGATATTACATAATATTTTAGGTAGGTCCCATTCACTACAATAGGAATTACGGAAACAGCGGAGCATCGTCCCGCTCGGCAGTTTCCGTAAGCCTGGTCACCTGGGGCTGGCACTTAGTCCCATCTCGCCATGCAAACAGCGAGATGGAACGACCCCATTCCTGGATACAGTGTATTGAGGGAATGTTCGTTAGTGTTTCTGTGCTAGAGATGTTTGTGCTGTGGACATCACCTTTATTTCTGCTTTATATTGATTAAGCATTTTGGAAATCTTGCGCTCTTTAGCTTGGGAAAATGAGACTAACGTTCCCTTGTCGGGCCGTCACCTGTAGTCATTTGCAATGCTTTGACGCTGCACTTTACCTGCAAATGAATGAAAAGAAGCCCACCTGGATCTGTCCTGTGTGCGACAAGAAGGCCAGCTACGAGAGTCTCATATTAGATGGGTACGTACATCAGGCGCCTATATCATAGAGCAGAAGTGAAAGATTGTGTTGTAGTAGTTACAGTGTCCTACAGTAGAAGCAGTATGTCTCACGTTACAGACCACAGTGCCAGGGTGTCTCTCACTGTCAATTAAAGGGGTTCTCCGAAAATTAAGGAAATGGAAATACATAAATATTACTTTATTATAAATATATTCCTAAATACCTTTCATTAGTTATAATGGCTCGTTTTTGAGGAGCGATCATTAGGAGAAATAAAATGGCCACCGTCCTATTAGTTCACACAAAACCTGTCCTAATCACACAGGAGGACAAGTTACTTCACAACACTGAGGTAAAGAGCTGCCTCATCCTCCTCTCTGCTCTACTTGTCAGGAATTATGATTTTGAATACAGTTTAATATATTTATCTGAATCTCTGTAGGAATGTAGTTCATGAGGAGACATGAAGTACAGAGAGGACGGACAGGACAGACTGTGGTAATGTGGTAATCAATAGTCACATCTGCTCATGAACTCCATTCCTACAGAGATTCAGCTAAAGATCTTATCATCTGTATTCAGGATCATAATCCCTGACAAGCAGAGCAGAGAGGAGGATGAGGCAGCTCTTTACCTCAGTGTTGTGAAGTAACTTGTCCTCCTGTGTGATTAGGACAGGTTCTGTGTGTACTAATAGGACGGCGGCCATTTTATTTCCCCTAATAATTGCTCCCTAGAGAAAACAAGCCATTATAACTAATGAAAGGTATTTGGGAATATATTCATAATGAAGTAAAATTTAAGTATTTTCATTTTCTTAATTCCCGGAGAACCCCTTTAAGATAGACAGGGAGTGGACCCTTCTCCTCATCCCTGGTGTATTTTTAGAGCTAAGTTTTTTCTAAAATACCATAGTGTTTTAGAGAAAAAAATGATTCTCTGTAAAGAGGGAACCTGTAAGGATTTCATGCTGGCTGTGGTTTAGGCAGTGTGAAACTGATGACTGGTTCCCTTTAAAATGTAAGCATTTTCCAGAAAGACCTTATGTCCCCGTCTCATCTCAATACTACTGTATATTCTTGACGCAGACTCTTCATGGAGATTCTCAACCAGTGCTCAGATGTAGATGAGATTCAGTTCCAGGAGGACGGGTCCTGGTGCCCCATGAGACCAAAGAAAGAGCCAGTGACCGCACCAAGCTCTCAGTTCTCACACAATGAAGGTATGGTTACAGCAATATACTACAAAGGTTTTTTGTTGTATTGTTTCTTACGTCAATGTGAAAGAACAAACAAAAACCACGTGAAAAGAGTTAACAAACTGAACTACACCCAGTATATAAACTCTGCCTACATCTCTGCACACTGTGGGGGGAAAGAAGCAAACTAACTGGAGGGAGGGAAAAAATGGTGCTGCCTCGGACCCCAGGAAAAGGAAATTTCAGGTAAGTAGCCAAAGGCAGGCAGGTTCAGAGACTAGCCTCCCTAGCCTCACTGGTGAACTCGAAGAGCATTGATCTTTAAACCTTTCTCAAAACCTTGTTGAAGTAATAGCAAGATACGTATCCTGTTTTCTGCACAAGTCAGTGAAAATTCCCCAAACTCTGAGATACTTTATTAATGGATGTTCTACAGGATGATAGTTGAGTAAAAACTATAGCATTGGAAAGACCAAGGCTAGCTTATCCTGACCGCTGAACCTTCAGGCCGTCAGATGAAGGCGCGCAGGGTTGAGGTAGTGGAATTACCTCCCGGAGAGTAAGATCCTTCCTGAGAGGCAGACCCCAATATTCTCCTCTCGAAAGTTATAAAAAGTCTGCAAACCATACCCGCCAGGCCACAATAGAATTATTTCAGTCACGTCTGGTCAGACCCACCTGATCTCGCAAAGAACTTTCTGAATTACTGGTAGCAGGGGAAATATGTACAATAGACGACTTTTCCAGCACTGGGAGATGATCTTCTTTGAAGAAGGAATAGACAGCTTGGTGTTGTACTGATTCGCCATGTACCGAGGGATTAAATGGAATATCTTCGTGTTCACCTCTCACAGTAAAGACTGTCTGTCTGCTCAGAAGGTCGGCTGCAGAGTTGTCTATGCCCCTTATGTGGACTGCAAAAATGTCGGCAACTTGGTGCCAGTGGAAGCTGGTGGCAGAGCCAAGTAGCGTCTGTGCAGATCAGAGCGGAGGTGCGAGGTGGAGCTGCTATACAGCGGTCAGGAGCAGCACTTAGATAGGGTGAACACCATGTGAGCCCTAGGCATAACCGCAATACTAGCAGTGAAAATCTTCCCTCAAAATCCTGAAAGATAAGACAAAAGATAAAGAAATGAACACCCATGCTGTTAGTAGCATAAGCGTACCTGCAGGATAGAATAAAAATGTGACAGCGTGCAGTGATGTAGGCAGATTTTATATATAGTGTGCATAGGATTTGTGAACTCTTTGGTATGTTCTTTAGCAGAGGGAGTATAGAATAACCCTGGGTGCTGCCGAGGACTATGAGGAAGGAGTAATATTGCAGTATACATCTTATAAAAATTATTCTTTTTTATGTGCATGATATTTTACTCTAAGGGCTGTATTACACTGCCTGATGGTCAGCCAGTGGTCGTTTGTAGGAATGCTCGTTAGCGATGATCTGGCTGTGTAGTACAACCCTAAGGCCCCATTCACACGGTCATGTCAATATTGCGGAATAGATGCGGCCCCATTCACTTCTATGGAGCTAGCTCTGTGCCGCGGCTCTGATGAAGCATGTCCTACCCTTGTGTGCACGCACGGACAAGTATAGGCATTTCGAATGGGGCCGCCTGGCGTGTGTTCCGAGCGTGCGGAATACTCGCCAGGCGGCCCCCGTATTATTGCGGGCCCGCAATAATATGGCCATCTGAATGGGGCCTAAAAGTTCATTGGGCAATTGCAATTTTTAAGCATGCTTAAAAATCATTGTTTGCCGGCGGCAGATCGTGCCGTCTAATCACGATCTGCTGCCGGAAAGCGAGTCAGTATGGGGACGAGGCAGGGAAAGGACGGGAGGGAAAAAATGGTGCTGCCTTGGACTCCAGGAAAAGGAAATTTCAGGTAAGTAAATGTCACTCTTATTCATTGTCCTCGGCACCACCCAGGGAAGCCAAATAATTTAGGGGTAGCTGAAGTCTTCGCTTTGTTAAAGACTCCTGTGCTGAAGGTCAAAGAACCCTTGTAATGTCAAGCAGGATGATGGCATTAGTGATCACTGCTCCCCATACTGTGGAGGAGATCGCTGCATGTAATAGCTGTGGTCTCCTCCACTATAGAGCAGGCGGGAGGGAATGCTTCCTTCCCGATAATCGCCTGCAAAATCTTTTAATGTAATACAGCCTTAACCCCCTGCTGTTTCTCCCTCATGTCCACCGTCTCCTGCCCTCAGTGGTGGACAGGCATGCTCCATAGCTTCCCCGATCTCTCCCTCCCCTCAGTGCTGGTGTACTGGCCCATACACCTTTCATACATCCCTACTTCTAAATGCATTCACAAATACACGCCTAGGAGATACTGACATGGGAAGAGCTGCTGCCCACCCACAGAAAGAGAAGCGTTGCAGAGAGGAGAAATATTAAAGTTTATGGGTCTGCCATACGCCTTTGAAAGTGTAGTTGGATTTTACTACCCTAGTTCACTTGAAGATATCATTCTGGTATATAAAGTGTTGGGGGGAATGGCAGCATGCATGTGCACCTGTTATTGGACTGAAAATGTGCTCAAGCATGTAAAACAGGTTAATAGATAAGCATGACACCCAGTAATCTGCAAAGGTCTCATAAATAGCAATTCTACAACATGTAATGTGAATTGTCTGCAGTCTTTTGTAATTTCTGTCATGTTTTAAACTCTGACTGGAGACCGTCACCCCATGACTGAGAACTTATCGATCACCGTTCATGCCATCATGATGCCCTCATCTGTTGTCTTCTCACGTATCACAGGATCTGGAGTGATCAGCAAGATATACTCTACTAAAGAGCCCACTGAGATAAGCCCTAAGAAGAAGGCAGAAGTCATTGACCTGACCATCGACAGCTCCTCCGAAGACGAGGATGAGCCAGCTCGTAAAAGGAAATGTCTGTATATGCCCGACTCGCAGGGTTCCCCGATCAAAGGGTACGCAGATTATTCACTAATCCTACATATCCACTTTTTTTCCCCCAGGTCATTTCAGTGAGTATACTCTAGTCCAGGGATCTCAAACTTGTGGCCCTCCAGCTGTTGCCAAACTACAACTCCTAGCATGCCCCAATAGCTGTAGGCTCTCCTGGCATGATGGAAGTTGTAGTTTTACAACAGCTGGAGGGCCACGAGTTTGAGATCTCTGCTCTAGTCTGTGGATGAAGACACCTCACAATCAGAATCGCACCTAACGGATCGTCTTATTTTTTTGCTTTTTTTAATTTTTTTTTTTAATTTTTATAGTGTGTTATCTTACCAACCTTCAACAATCCGACTTGGGAAGATGGGAAGCATGGAGCCAGACTCCCTACATCAATCTTTGCTGGAATATCAAGACCACTTCCACCATCCAGCCATCACTGGTCTCGCTGCAGATTTACCAGGTAGATTTTATGTACTCTGCTATTGAAGACAACCCTTGACCGTACCGTAATGAAAGGGTTATCCAGGAATTCATATTGATCACCTATCCTCAGGATAGGTCATCAATATCAGATCGGCGGGGGTCTTACTCCCGGGACCTCTACAGATCAGCTGTTGCTGTTAGAAGAGGCTGTGGTACTGTGTGAACGCATAGGCCTCTCACTAGGACAGTGATGTCACTGTACATCGGTCACATGGCGTAGCTGCAACTGTGTCCCATTAAAGTCAATGGGGCTGAGCTGCCATACCAAGCACACCCACTATCCAGTGTAAAGTACTGTGCTTGGTAAGCTTCCAGGAGGCTGCACTACTTACCAGAGCTCTGCACCAGACAGCTTGATATTGATGACATATCCTGAGGATAGGTTATCAATATCAATTCCCAGGAAACCCCCTTAAGACATAGGGATATCATAGAGAATTGTTTTACCTATAGCCTGTGTGTGCAGCCTCAGTTGACAGAATACATGAAGGCAGTCTGCATTCTGCTAATGGGCTTGTAAGGCAGCGCAGAGGATAGTTAATTTCTGTCACTACTCTGCGCTCTATCATAATCACTCCTGTTACTAAAGGGGATTATCCTGAAAACAGAATGGCAGCTTAACTGACCATCATGTTGGAAATATAATTAGGCAGTGTGTACTCACTTTCACAATCTATATTTTCTGGGGCGTAGCTAAAAGCTCATGGGCCCTGGTGCAAGAGTTCAGCTTGGGCCCCCCTTCCCTCAGTGCTTTGTGGGCAGGGGAGCACATTGCCTTCGTGCTGCCTGAGGCAAAAATTGAAACAGCCCCCACTTTATGCCAAATTCATGACCTAACCCCTTCCCTCCAACCAGAGATGTAACTTGACCAGCATGCACTTTCTATAATACTGGTGTCTTCTTATGTGACACAAGGGTCTTTGGGGCCCCTCAGGCTCCTGGGCCCGGAAGCGCCTGCTACCTCTGCCCTGTAGCTGTGCCCATGTGTATTTCTAGTAATGTTGAGGATCAGGTCACTACAGTGTAAATTTTCATATTGTGTTCATACCATATTTTCCATGTTGCTTCTCATGACTGTTGGCGTGTCCTGCATTAGTGAAACCTGTATCGTACAGTCCCATAAAAGATGATCTTTGTCTTCTTAGGTTTTGATTTCCTGTCCTTGGTACCAGTGGATTCTCAGGTAAATGAAGCACTTTGTTCCACAGCTGCCATCAGTATGGTAAAAAAAAATGGCCATGAAAAACAGACACTCCGTCCATTTTTGTAGCCATTTTCTGGCCATGTGTCCATTTTTAATGGCTGTTTTGGCCATTAAAACACAGAATTATTCAATTGTTTTTTGTTTTTGTTTTGTTTTGTTTTTTAATCCCAAACCCTGCAGTGCCCCCTGGACATACAATTGCTTCCCCAATAGTGCCACCAGTATTATTCATACCCCATTAGTGGATCCCAGTTCTTCCCCTTCCTGTTTAAATGGTCGTTAAAACGGTCCCGTTGACTTCAATGGGGTCCATGTGGCTGTAAAAACAGTCAAAAGTAGGACATGTCCTATTTGTTAACTGCTGCTATTCACTGACCATTAAAAAACGCCCACGAATGTGAATAGCCCCATTGGCCGTCACACGCCCATCTCTCACTGTTGTGTGAATGTAGCCTTAGTAATGTGGTGTCTGATTGACTCTACATGGTGTGGCAGACCCCTTTTGATGTCCCACCTGGTCAACTTTTTGTATTTGTTTTAAAGAGAGGGATGAGCTACTCTATCTATTAGAAACTATGAAGTATATGATTTATGCATTTTTAACAAAAAAAAATCTAAAGGGGACCTACACTCTTCTAAACTGGTTGCAGCAATTGTGACAAGTTGCAGCTTTTTAGTATAGACCCCATCTTGATTGTGCCTCTTTACAGTAGTCATAGGCCTCCTCGGGGGCCACAATTAAGCTGCAGGAGAGGACGTGTTAAAGGGTTCAGATATGAATCCAGACATACCCATAATTTCACCCACGTAGCCCCCCTGATGTTAACATCGGAGCATTTCATGCTCCGATGCTCTCCCTTGCGCAGGATCATGCAGGGCAAAGGCTTTTTTATTTACAATAATACACTGCCGAGTGGAGGCTTCCACCCAGCAGTGTGTTCAGTGACGTCCTGTAAACCTCCGGATGGGGTCAAGTGCACTGCTGCAGCCAATGACTGGCCTCAGTGGTGACGTGTCCCCAAGAAGCACACAAATGCTTGACCCAGCAGTTATGTGCTGCTTGGGGACACACACACCGCTGAGGCCAGTCATTGGGCTTCAGATCTAAAAAGGTGGCCAAAGCTGGAAAACCCTTCTGCACGTGGACATCCTGAGCGTCCTCTCCCGCAGTTCCATATAAGCAGTGTGAGAAGAGCCTAAGCTGCTACTCTTTTCTTGCTGCATCCCATTCGCCATATTGCTCTACATCTGCTGTTTGAATTGCTGGAGCATAAGATTTTGACCAAAACTCATTTTTGTGCTTATGAGTACCATTTATTTCAAGCAGTACTATCCCCCTATGTTTTTGGATAGTCTCAACTCGGCTCTCCAAGCCAAGCACACTCATGGCAAGCCGAAAACCTCGAGCAGCCACCTTGAAAGCAGCGGCACGAGCGACCCTGGAGAGAGGAACGTCACCAGGAAACCTTTGTGAGGAGCCCGGGCTATCCAGCTCCAGAAAGACCTCTATTATTTATTGATTTGTTTACAAAAAAATTAAGACTTTAAGACGCTCAAGGTCCTTGAAGTATTTTCATTTGGTGTTTGGAGCAAGCTTTGGACCTGAGCGATCCTTCTGCTGCAGTTTTGTTTGTTGATCTGCGAGTTGCACATGTTCAGTTATTGTACATAGGAGGCACTAAATGAAATCATTGTAAATACATATTTTTATAAATAAACCATAAAATCCCTCACTTTGGTGGTGCCTGATTTCTGCAGATTTCAAATTCAGATGTGGTCAATAAGCGGCACCAACAACCAGTGTAACCACGGAACCGAAACGATTGTCCTCGTTTCCATCTTCATGAGCAAAGTTCACGTCGATCATTCCATCCTGTAAATTGTAATGTGTGATCTGGAAAAGTGGGGGTGGTGTAAATAGCTAATACTAGACTGGAAGATGACTGCAACCATTGGTTTATATACAGTGGGGGAAAAAAGTATTTAGTCAGCCACTAATTGTGCAAGTTCTCCCACTTAAAAAGATGAGGTTGACCTGTAATTGACATCATAGGTAGACCTCAACTATGAGAGACAAAATGAGAAAACAAATCCAGAAAATCACATTGTCTGATTTTTAAAGAATTTATTTGCAAATTATGGTGGAAAATAAGTATTTGGTCAATAAGAAAAGTTCATCTCAATACTTTGTTATATATCCTTTGTTGGCAATGACAGAGGTCAAACGTTTTCTGTAAGTCTTCACAAGGTTGGCACACACTGTTGCTGGTATGTTGGCCCATTCCTCCATGCAGATCTCCTCTAGAGCAGTGATGTTTTGGGGCTGTCGCTGGGCAACACGGACTTTCAACTCCCTCCAAAGGTTTTCTATGGGGTTGAGATCTGCAGACTGGCTAGGTCACTCCAGGACCTTGAAATGCTTCTTACGAAGCCACTCCTTCGTTGCCCTGGCGGTGTGCTTGGGATCATTGTTATGCTGAAAGACCCAGCCACGTTTCATCTTCAATGCCCTTTCTGATCGAAGGAGGTTTGCACTCAAAATCTCACGATACATGGCCCCATTCATTCTTTCATGTACACGGATCAGTCGTCCTGTTCCCTTTGCAGAGAAACAGCCCCAAAGCATGATGTTGCCACCCCCATGCCTCACAGTAGGTATGGTGTTCTTTGGATGGAACTTAGCATTCACTCTCCTCCAAACACGACAGTTCTACTTTGGTTTCATCTGACCATATGACATTCTCCCAATACTCTTCTGGAACATCCAAATGCTCTCTAGCTAACTTCAGACGGGCCTGGATATGTACTGGCTTAAGCAGGAGGACACGTCTGGCACTGCAGGATCTGAGTCCCTGGCGGCGTAGTGTGTTACTGACGGTAGCCTTTGTTACGTTGGTCCCAGCTTTCTGCAGGTCATTCACTAGGTCCCCCCCGTGTGGTTCTGGGATTTTTTTTCTCACAGTTCTTGTGATCATTTTGACCCCACAGGGTGAGATCTTGCTTGGAGCCCCTGATGGAGGGAGATTATCAGTGGTCTTGTATGTCTTCCATTTTCTAATTATTGCTCCCACAGTTCATTTCTTCACACCAAGCTGCTTGCCTATTGCAGATTCAGTCTTCCCAGCCTGGTGCAGGTCTACAATTTTGTTTCTGGTGTCCTTCGACAGCTCTTTGGTCTTCACCATAGTGTAGTTTGGAGTGTGACTGTTTGAGGTTGTGGACAGGTGTCTTTTATACTGATAGCAAGTTCAAACAGGTGCCATTACTACAGGTAATGAGTGGAGGACAGAGGAGCCTCTTAAAGAAGAAGTTACAGGTCTGTGAGAGCCTGAAATCTTGCTTGTTTGTAGGTGACCAAATACTTATTTTCCACCATAATTTGCTAATAAATTCTTTAAAAATCAGACAATGTGATTTTCTGGATTTGTTTTCTCATTTTGTCTCTCATAGTTGAGGTCTACCTATTATGTCAATTACAGGCCGACCTCATCTTTTTAAGTGGGAGAACTTGCACAATTGGTGGCTGACTAAATACTTTTTTTCCCCACTGTAGATATGTACAGCTGCACCCAACGGTGTTGATCATCTATGAAACTAGAGAGATAATAATTGAGTCAATTTAAAACACATAAGGGAAAATTTAATAAAATAGACAGTGCCAAATGAAAACTGGCCGCTGCTTTCATTTTTCAAAGGGCCTTTTGTACAGTGAAAGGTGGAATCTGGTTGTCACAAGCAGCTGTTCCACTTCTATTGTGTGCCAGATTTGATCCATCTTCCCATGTTTTAAATTGACACCTTATACCTAAAGGGAACCTGTCACCATGAAAATGCAGCGCAATCTGCTGGCAGCATGTTAGAGCATGGGCTGAAGTGCACAAGTTTATGGCTTAGAAAACAGCAACGACACCAGGAGTGGGTACCTGTCCATTAGGGCGCATGCACACGAACACTAGAGCTCTGTGCTCACAAATGGCGGGTCTGCACTATACTCCGTGCTGTGGATGCAGACCCATTGACTTTTGCGGAGCAGAGGCACGGAGCAGAAGCCCACCCAAACACTACAAAGTACTTCCATGAGATTTCAGGTCCGTGCCTCCGCACCGTTAAAGATAGGACATGTCCTATCTTTGGCCGTATCTTGCAGATCACGGACCCATTCAAGTCGGCATGGAGTGCACATGGCCAGTGCCCGTGCATTGCGGACCATTTGCTGCTCGCAGCACAGGCACGGAGCCCTTGCCTTTTTGTGCATGATCCCTTAGAGCCCATTCACACGACCGTGTGAATGGGTCCGCAAGAAAATCTAGGACATGTCCTTTTCTTGTCCGCAATAGTGGATAAGAATAGGCATCTTCTATGGGGTGTCGGCGATGTGTGTTGCGGAACACACACTGTTCGGCATTTGTGGTATTGCGGATCCGCAATACTACAGCCGTCTGAATGGCCCCTTATAGTGATAGAAAATACTTAAAGTGTTTTCCAGGCTTTTAATATTGATGACCTATCGGCTGTATGAAGAGAAGGCACGTGCCGTGTATGCATGCTGTCTCTGTTCCTGCTTGCCATAGACATAGCAGGGAGAGAGACAGGAGACAGCAGGGCCGTGCCTTCCCTTCATACAGCTGATCGGTGGGGGTGCCGGGTGCCACACCCCTGCCCATCTTATATTGATGACCTATCCTGAGGATAGCTCATCAGTATTAAAAGCCTGGAGAACCCCTTTAATGGTGTTATGTATTTTTATTAAATTTAATCATGACCCCATTCATGTAGATTATAAAGTTAGTGTAGGTATTTTCCTTCCCGGGTCAGCGCTGCGCTCCCTGGTCTAAATAGGTTGCGGGCACTCCGTGGACCAGGGGCCATACATTCGGCACATGATCCTAGCCCGGCTACAGTCTGCAATGTACACAGGTTGGCAGTGCGCAGTCAAGCAGCCTTGGGCTCACATTGTGGGTTGTAGCCAGGCTAGGATCTTGTGCCAAATGTACCTGTTTACCTGGCTAGGTAAATATCATTTATATTAACATTATAACCCCTTTAGGTGTGAAAGTGGCGTTGGCACGTGTTCAGACAGGTGATTTTTCTCATGCTGAAATATCCAACACGGATACGAAAAAAAAAAAATTAAAAGATGGTCTTTGGATTTCTTCGATGGATATGCGGTTTGCACTGCGGTGGGCAGGTAGGCTATTTTCAGATTAGTGCAAATGCGCCTGTTTTGTGGTCCATGGGCCTGCCTAAATTCATGGCTTTGTGGGGATCCATGACACTTGAGTTTGGGGTTAGTAGACCAACAGTCGGCCCAGGAGAATTGTCTGTAAATGTGGCCGGAATACACTTGCGTTTAGTTGAGCTAATCCACGTGTGTATTCGCCAGTTTCCACATGGAAACAATATTTAGGATTTACGAGTCAATTACTCTTTTTCCCAAATCACAGATTTCAACTCCGCATGTGGGAAAATGTACTGTGGGACGGATTCCTATTAAAATGGTAGAATACACGGATTTGGATGTGGAATTACATGCTGAATATCTAGCCTAGGGATCGGCAATCTTCGGCACTCCAGCTGTTGTGAAACTACAACTCCCAGCATGCTCTTTCCACTTGTGTGGGAGTTTATAGAGCAGCCAAGCAAGTGTGCATGATGGGAGATGTAGTTTCACAACACCTGGAGTGCCAGAGGTTGCTGACCCCTGATAAAGCCACTGGGAGATTGAAGAGATCACTGGCGGCTCTCCTGCATTTCCCAGCAGCTCAGCACACCCAGCATACAGATCACACAGACACTGAGCGCTGACGGTGTAACGATGTCAGACAGGGCTGTATATAGAAGTATTTATCGCCAGCTGTAGCAAATATATGAGGGAGGCAGCAAGAGAGGAGTGCATTTCCTATTCACTGCGCTGAACAGTAAAGACGGACAGCTCACTGCCAAAAGTCAAATTCAGGGTCAGTTTTTTTCATTAAAAAAATCCTAAATCAATAAAGTTTGTTTAAAAAAAAGTTCATTACCACTTGCCCTACACATTCAACAAAATTTAAAAAAATGGCAGATTTGTGGGATATGGCCTAAAGCTGTATAGTAATGGCTTACCTAGTAATCAGAGATTATTCCTCAAGTAGAGGTTCAGTGCATGTAATAACTAAAGCTATGCTCACCCTGATGTGCTGGCTACATATTGGGAAGCTGTAGTCAGAGGGTCTGAGATGCCCCCATCCACCACCAACAAGGGGTGGATGAGCATCTAAAATGGACCTTACAACAGTGGCCGGGGGCCCATACATGTTTTGTGAGCTTCAACCGGTGATTTATTACAATATGTATGGGAGTCGTTCCTACTCTCCGCCGTCTGCAGATGTCAGGTGGAAAGAAGAGTCCAGCGTGTTGGGTGATCAGTATGTCCATAAGCTGAGTACATCACGTGGACAGCCCGGCTGCAGGTGCGTCACTTACCTGGAGAAGAGGTGGCACCAGGATGAACTATGGGAAGAAGACAAGCTTGGGTCCTGGTAACATGTGGATGTACCACCTACTGTACCTAAACACCGTACAGACAATACCATCTTTCATGGCAGTGGTAGTCCCTATGGACAGTGGCTACACTGCAAAAATGTTCAGGAATGGTTTGAGGGACATAACAAAGTTCCAGGTGATGACTTGTCCTCCAAATTCCCCTAGATCTTATTCTGGTTAAGCATCTGGGAGATGTGCTGGAAAACAAGTCTGAGCCATGGAGGCCGCGACATCCAGGATTAAAAGGGATTGGCCATGTCATACGATCACTCCTGAGGTTACATGGCATGGCTTTTACTACATTTTGAATTTCAAGATCCAACATCTATGACCAATGTATCTGCAGATAGTGGACACACAGTGTTTCAATGCAGGAGGCAAGATGACGTACTTGGCCCCTCCATTTACAGCCTACAGCTAGAAGCTGTATTTAAATGGAACAGTAAGTGAGAAACCAGACATGACAATAGTGTAGATTTGGATCCTGATTTTGTAATAACGATATATAAGTGCATATAATCAATGATAGGTATAAAGTGGCCAAACCCTTTAAAGGACATCTTTCAGCAGATTTGTACCTGTGACACTGGCTGACCTGTTACATGTGCACTTGGCAGCTGAAGGCATCTGTGTTGGTCCCATGTTCATATGTTCCCGCATTTCTGAGAAAAACATCATTTTTCTGCCTTCAGCTGCTAAGAACACATGCAACAGGTCAGCCCATTTCATAGGTACAAATCTGCTGACCGATGCCCTTTAAAGCAGGGGTCCCCAACCACCAGGCCGCGGCCCAGGACCGGTCCCTGAATTGATGTCTGCTGGGCCGCGGTGGCAGGGGACAAGGAGATGAGCGCTTCCATTGTAGAAGCGCTCATCTCCATAGTCATCTGTATCGCCGTCCTCAGGACGGCGATACGGATGCCTGTGCTGTGGCAGGGGAGGGAGGGGCGTATCCCCTGCCCGTTCCTCTGATAGGCTACAGGCACTAGGCCTGCAGCCTATCAGAGGCCAGCTCAGGCGGCGCGATGACGTCATCACGCCGTCTGAGCCGTACAGAGCAGGACACACTGAACTTCTTACTGGCACTGTGGGGGCACTTCTTATATTATTGAGGGGGTATTTATGGGGGACACATTTTATTACCATATTTTTGGAGGGCATATATGGGGGCCCTTCTTATTGGAATATTATTGGGGGCATCTATGGGGGCCCTTCTTATTGATATATTATTGGGGGCATCTATGGGGGCACTTCTAACTGGTACATTATTGGGGACACTGTGGGGGCACTTATTGGTATATTATTGGGGGGCACTTCTTGGTATATTGAGCGGCGTCTATGGGGGCACTTCTTATTGGTACATTATTGAGGGCACTGTGGGGGCATCTATGGGGGCACTTTTCACTGGCACATTGTTGGGGGCACCTACTGTGGCCTCAAAGAAGAGGTATTTTATATGGGGGCTCTGTAAAGGGGCATTTTATAATATATTTATATATATTAATAAGCACTTTGCGTGAATCAGTTAGCGTCCCCCGGGCCCTGGGGAAATGGTCTACCGAGAAACCGGGCCTCGGTGCAAAACATGTGGTAAATCCTGATGGATGGACAATAATTATATCAGCTGCTTAATACTAAGGAAATCCTGAAAACATGACTGGTAGGTGGGCCCTGAGGACTGGAGTTGAGGACCACTGGTCTAGCACGCAGACCACGCTGACATAAACGTCAGCCTCTCATCTCTCTTAAATGTGCCTGGAGCTGTGTGACATTCATCATCCAGTTCCGCAATGCATTGTTCACAGTGAAGAGGTCATCAGTGTGGGATGTGGCAAAAGGACGTCCCCTTCTCTGCCTTTCTGTCACTCTTCCAGTCTCTCTGATACAACCTGCTGATGACTCTGTGACACTCTAAGTTCAGTGGCCACTTCTGTCTGAGAACTTCCTGTTTGAAGCCTCGCAATGACGAGGTACTGCTGATCAATTGTTAGCTGTCGTCTTGGTCTCATGATGTCAGAATGTGAACAGCATGATGAGGAGGACTGTTTACATACCAATTCAATAAATTTCCTGGTTCAATTAGGAGGACTCATGGATCAAACACCTGTTGTGAATTTTGCCGTTAAGCTCCTTGTTAGAGAACAGCAAGTTGTGCAAAAAATACTGAAACATTGAAGATGTGCATTCAAAGGTTTAGAAAAGGTCACATTAAGTTCACCTGTAAAGGTTAGAGTGTGTCTTAGGTTCATCCTGAAATTTCACCCACAAGCCAAATATCCCTAACTTTTTGTGAGTAGTGTATTTCTTACCAAAATGGGAGATGATCACATCACCTTTCCTTCCTGTTCTAGAAGAATTATTTGGATTTAAGATACCAAGAACACAGCTGCAAGGTGTTTGTTATAGGGTATGTAAAATTCCATTTACATTTTTATAAAAATCTTAGTCAGTCCTGTGTTTTTTAAGTGTTTCTTTACCCCAGGGTGTGAGCTAAACTGTCTTCTGAAAGCACAGAAACAGGAACTAGAGACCTGCCAGGACCTTCCTCCCCAATGGCATCATTGCAAACACATTTTCCTGACCAATAAGAAGTAAAGTAGTAGCTCAGGCGGCATGCTGATGTAGCCATGCAGGCTTGTAGGCCGAGAATGAGACCAGGAGACTGGGCTGTAGCCCCATGAGAGCTTTAGAGAATGAGACCACTTACTACACGTGTGGATTCTGGAACAGTGCGACATGGTAATTTTTGGCTGGAGGTATGCTGCAGGAAACAAGCGACAATACACAATTTTCAAATATTTATTTTTTTACTTTTTTTTTATTTTACATTTTCATTGGAGGGAAGGGGCAATCGATGTGCATGGTGTTTGGATCAGCTGAGAGAGACAGCGTCTTTGTCATGTAAGTGATTTTGGTTTTATGAGAAATGTCAAAACTGCTGGTTACAATTTGTCTAAGAAGTTATCTAAGGCTGGGACTCCTTCCTTCAAACCTTTACGTTTCCGGGTTTCTGCCACCACTTGGGAGGGGCGAGAAGTGGCGTCAAATGGATCTCCGGGCAGGATCTGCCAGTGGTCAAATACGCATTGTGGGAAGGCCTGACCTCCAGTGTTGGACCTGAGGTCAGCAGTGAAACCTGTGAGAGGAGACACGACATCAGCAATGGAATGGCCAGGATTTGTATGTGCTTTTATAACTCCATTCGTAACTTAATACATGGAAGATAGGGGGGAGATTTATTAAAGGGGTTATCCCATGGAAAGTATCACCTATTCTGTGGATAGGGGACAAATATCGGACCCTGAGGACGAGGGGGGGGTCTCAGTCCCCTCTCTGAATGAAGCTCTTCATTCTTGAGATCATGTGGGAAGAGCCAGCAGTCAGACCCTTGCCCCCTGCAATTCGACATTTATTACCTATCTTGTTGATAGATGATATTTTCATGAGATAACCCCTTTAATACGAAGAAAAAAAAAAAAAATACAATGCAACAGCACTATGCAAACCAAATAAAGTACAAAAATGCCATAGTAATAGAAAGTATTCTGGTGCTAATGCCACACTTCTTTTATAAATATGAAATTCTTGGCAAATACATTTTGTACAAAATTATTTGGGCCCGTCTGCCGAACGTCAAGGGCTTAGCATGCATGTTGGTACCCTCATTCCCTGGATTTAAAGGGGTTCTGCAGTTCTGTAAAACTGATGATCTATCCCCTGGATAGATCATCAGCATCTAATCGGCGGCGGTCCGACACCTGGAACCCCCGCCGATCAGCTGTTTGAGAAGGCAGAGGCGCTACAGGAGCACCGCAGCCTTCTCTGTGTTTTCCTGAGGCCCCAGTGACGTCACCACTAGTTTCACTGGCCTGGGCGGGGCTAAGCTCTGTTCACTTGAATGGAGCTTAGCCCCGCCCCCAGGACAGTGATACTACTCGTGACGTCACTGGGCCTGCGGTAAACACAGAGAAGGCCACAGCACTCCTGCAGCGCCGCTGCCTTCTCAAACAGCTGATCGGCGGGGGTCCCGGGTGTCGGACCGCCGCCGATCATCAGTTTTAAAGAACTAGAGAACCCCTTTAATGGAGGCCATTATGGCACCAAACATGGTAAAAAGCAGAGTGGACCCAGCATGCATGTGAACCTGCACTCCCTGAATTTTATGGTGGCCGTTGTGGCACATAACAGGTAGCATTTAGTGTTAGGTTCCCGTCTTACAGAGATCGCCTTGACGTTTGGCAGACCGGCCCAAATAATTTTGTACAAAACATATTTGCCAAGAATCTCAAATTTACTAAATAAGCGTAGCACTAGCACCAGAATACTTTCTATTACTATGGCATTTTTGTACTTTATTTGGTTTGCAGAGTGCTGTTGAATTGTATTTTTTTTTCTTCATGTTTCTAGCCATGGCAGCGTGCACCTGCGTATTGGGATGTGCTGACTGACCCCCTTTTTCTTTGCAGCCCCTTTAATACAGTCCTAAATTTACACAGCACAAAATCAGACTAGGCAAGCAGACCCTTCTGTCTTCCTTACACCACGTCTTGACTTACACCACTATTCTCGGCAAAAATAATGAGATACTTCTTTAAATCTGTCGCATTTTATAACTTCCCTCAACTTCTGCAGCCCTTTTGCTAACCACCTTTCAAAGCGTTAAAGAGGGACAACAAACAAACAAAAAAAACAGCATAAATAATCTGGCAAAAGCTGCGCAAGCACCATAGCCTCCAATTGCCTGCTGTTTGTGGTCCCACTGAAACAAATGGGCCCTTAGTAAGTAAGTGATAACGTGTGGTTTCCTGTCCATTGATCCGAAACCAGAATACCAGCTCAGGATGGCACATTTTTCTCCAATGCAGAGCAGCAGAGGACCGCCATATGAAATGCTAGTGTTAATAAACCTCCCCCTGGTCGTTATTGGTGCGGCAGGACCTGCTCCTGTTTCTTGTAAAACATTTACCCACAGAATTTTTGTGAACTTACCAAAGGATTCATTGACAGGTAAGTAGGCTTTCACCACAAACATGGGTGTTCCAGCCACCTGAGACTCCTCGAAGACATGTCCACGCTTCCTGTTCAGTACACCATAGATGCCGCCGACCACCTGCTCTGGGCACTGAGTGAATAAAAGGAGGCAGATGTCAAATACTCTGGAGAACTGAGCGGACTCTATGAAGATAAATCTGCCGGAGAATGAGGAGGCTGGACTACTGCTCCATCTCCATGACCTACCTGAATCTCCACCAGATAGATGGGCTCCATGAGCCTGGGTTGGGCTGTGAGGGCAGCGGCATACAGCACTCTCCTAGCGGTGGGGATGATCTGTCCGCCTCCACGATGAATTGCATCAGCATGCAGTGTGACATCATGGATGTCGAACCTGGCACCTCTCAAGTTCTCTTCGCACAGAACTCCCTGCAAAGAAATATTCAAAGCCATACATGAATTCAGCAAAAAGTGAAGCACATGTGGAGATGCATACAGAGGCTGCTGCTGAGCCGCGACGTGTAAGAGCAGCCTAAGTGATCAGATATCAAACAAACCTCCTTGGTAGCCCACTGGAATCCAGCCACAACGCTGTCCTTGATCTCATTGAGGTACTGGACTCCTTTAGTGACGTCAACCAGGATGTTGGGCCCAGTTCCATCGGGACCGAAACACCAGATCTTTCTGGCCTCTGCCACATCCCACTCGTACTTCTCTGCCAGGTAACGGGCGCGCTGCTTCAATTCCTGCCTGGAACTGACGTCACCCTTGTCGATGTCTTCAGCCAGGCCGTCGGGGAAGGGCCGGGCCTTCATGTACAGACGGTTGTGCTTGTTGGGAGATTTGGACAAGCAGAGCTGGTTGGATTCCTCACTCACAGTCTCCCTGTACGACACAACAGGGTCCGATTTCTAGAACAGAAAGAACAATGTCAACAATGGAGAGTTCTCCCGTTCAAAATGCTCATTAGTCAGAGCAAAGAACCCACCATGTCCTCCCATCACACAACCCACTGATTTCAACTAGCTGAGGCTACTTTTACACCAGCGTTTTTGCTGGATCCGTCATGGATCAGCAAAAACGCTTTCGTCATAATAATACAGCCGTCTGCATCCGATATGAACAGATCAGGTTGTATTATCTTTAACATAGCAATGACGGATCTGTCTCTAAAACCTCATTGTAAGTCAATGGGGACAGAAAACGGATCTGTATCCATTGACTTACATTGTGAGTCATGACGCATCTGTCTTTCTCCGTATCCCATGACACACATAAAAACACTGCTTGCAGCGCTTGTGTGCGTCATGGGAACACAATGAAACGGAACGCATTCCGGTGAACTCCATTCCATTCATTTTAGTTTTGTCCCCACTGACAATGAATAAGGACAAAACTGAAGCGTATTCCTCCGCTATTGAGACCCCATGACGGATCTAAATAGCGGAAAGGGAAAACGCTGGTGTGAATGTAGCCCAATACGTAATTTTAAAGGGTTTCGGTCACCAGATCTGGGCATATTAAACAGGATGACATTTGCAATGTGCAAATGTCACCTGATGCCCAATCTGGTATTGTTTTTTACATCGGTGCCCCCGTTTTTGTGGAAAAAACATTTTTATATTATGCAAATTAGGCTTACTAGGTGCAAGGGGCGGTTACCCTGCACCTAGTAAGCGCCGTTTCCCTACCTCCTGGCACGCCTCCATAGTCTTGATTGACAGGGCCAGGCAGCTTGTTCGCTCTTCTGCCGGCCCTGTCCTCGCTACAAATCCCGCGCCTGCGCCGTGCGGAAGAAAATCGGCGCAGGCGCAGTGGGTGCCGCTGGCCGCCGGGTTCCCGGCTACCTCACTGCGTCTGCGCCAATGACGTCAGAGTACACCCGGCATCATCGGCGCAGACGCAGTGAGGTAGCCGGGAGCCCGGCGGCCAGCGCCACTCACTGCGCCTGTGCCGATTTTCTTCCGCACGGCGCAGGCGCGGGATTTGTAGCGAGGACAGGGCCGGCAGAAGAGCGAACAAGCTGCCTGGCCCTGTCAATCAAGACTATGGAGGCGTGCCAGGAGGTAGGGAAACGGCGCTTACTAGGTGCAGGGTAACCGCCCCTTGCACCTAGTAAGCCTAATTTGCATAATATAAAAATGCTTTTTTCACAAAAACGGGGGCACCGATGTAAAAAACAATACCAGATTGGGCATCAGGTGACATTTGCACATTGCAAATGTCGTCCTGTTTAATATGCCCAGATCTGGTGACAGAAACCCTTTAACTGCAAGGAAATTGAACACTTGTCATGGATCACAACAAATTGCTGAGGGTCCCATCAGTGGATCCCTTCTATTGAGGGACTGTCCAAAGCTGAAAACGTAATGTTCGCTCAATAGACAGATCATTATAGAAGAGCGTTAAGGCCCTTTCACATCACGTATGGATCTACACTTAGCATGTATGGCAGGTAAAGCTCCCAGCGTATCTTATAGAGCTTTACACTATGGGAGATCTATTCCACTGTATGCCTATCCAGGGAGCTATATCGCAGAGAAGGCTGAACTCTTGATCTGAACATGGAAGGGATCATAAGAGATTACGTATCAGAGCAGACCTTTCAACCATCTGCAGTAATGGCCGACATCTCACCTTGATGGGGATACAGGCATGATCTTCTTCAAGGTCTTTAAGGCAGATTTCTAGATGTAACTCCCCGGCTCCTGCAATGATGTGCTCTCCTGATTCTTCAATTATACACTAAGCACAAAGGAAAAGAAAGTACAATTTACTCTGAAATTACTCTGAAAATATTAGAAAACTGTTGGAAATGTTCTCTCTATTAGCTAAGGCTTCATTCACACGGCCGTATGCGTTTTGCGGTCCGCAAAAAAAAAAACGGATGACATTCCGTATGGCATCCGTGTTTCCGTTTTTTTTGCGGATCCATTGTAACAATGCCTATCTTTGTCAGCAAAACGGACAAGAATAGGACATGTTCTATCTTTTTTGCGGAACGGAAATACGGACATACGGAAACGGAATACCTTCCGTTTTTTTTACGGACCCATTGAAATGAATGGTTCCGCTTACGGTCCGCAAAAAAAACGGAACGGACACAAAATACGGTCGTGTGAATGAAGCCTAAGAGTTATCCTTTACAAGCAAACCCAGGGATGAAAATGAGTTTAAAGGGGTTTTCTGGGAGTTAACTACTGATGGCCTATCCTCAGGATAAGTCATCAGTATCTGATCGGTGGGGGCCTTCTCTCAGCTTTTCCTAGGCCAGTGACGTCACGTTCATCGGTCACGTGGCCTAGGAGCAGCTCAGCCCCATTCAAGTAATTAGGGCTGAGCGCGATACCAAGCACAACCGCTATACAATGTATGACGCTGTAATAAGTAAGCTGCGAGAAGGTAGTGGTGCTCACAGGAGCGCCATTACATTCTCAAACAGATGATCGGCGGGGGTCTCGGGTGTCGGATCCCACCGATCAGATACTGATGACCTATCCTGAGGATAGATCATCCATAGTTAACTCCTGGAAAACCCCTTTAAGGATTACAGCTCATTCACCAACATTCTTTATGAAATTATATCTGTATAAGACAATGGAAGCTTAAAGGGAACCGGTCATGTCCGAAACGCCCCCTGAACTAGAGTAAGTGTTGTATAGTGTAAGTGATGCTGAATCCAATGATGTAAGTTTTATCTTCATACTCACTTCCATTCTGACGCTGTGCTCCCACAAACCAGCAGTAAAATGCATTGAGAGGACTCATCTTTGAGTCCTCTCCATTATGTGAGTGAGCACTGGAGTCCAGTGAGTGCATTTTACTGCTGGTTTGTGGGAGCACAGCGTCAGAATGGAAGTGAGTATGAAGATAAAACTTACATATTCGGATTCAGCATCACTTACACTATACAACGCTTACTCTAGTTCAGGGGGTGTTTCGGAGATGACAGGTTCCCTTTAAATATGGATCTCTGTCTTAGTGGCTGCGGAGTACAGTGCTCTGCTATCTCCAGAACTCTCATGGAAATGAATGGAGCGGCTGCTCCGTTCACTTCTGGGGTATGTGGCCCCTATTCTAGTGATTAGTGGGGGTACCAGCAGTAGGACCGCCACCAATCTAATCGTTATCCCCTATCCTGTGGAGAATTTGCAGATGTTTGAACTCAGGCCACATTTATCAAGTCCCCTTTGCCAGTTTTCTGGCTTCAAAAATGTGCAAATTTTAGTACAACCCTATTATGCAAAAATTTGCAGCTTTTTGAGGGGTTTCACAAAAAGAACTAAAGGGTGTATTAGACGTGCCGGTTCCTCACTAATGAACGCTTGTTGGCTATGATCCAGCAGTCTAATACTGCCGCCGATTGCCCGATAAAAGAGCACACTTAAAAATTACTGTTTGCAGCTGTGGGAGGGCTGATGGGCACAACCCATTTCTGTTTTCTACCTACAACGCCCCAAACTCCTTACATATGCATTCCCCACATAACCACCAGTCACTCTCCACCCCCCCCCCCCCCCCCTCTCTGGTAGCTCTAAACAAAAAAAAACTCCCAGTCAGTCTCCTTCCCCCTCTAGTAGCTGTAAATATAGCTCCCAGTCAGTTTCCTTCCCCCTCTGTCAGCTGTAGATATATCAGCAGTCTAGTGCTTTGCCGGCAGCAGATGGTGCTGTGTAATCACAATCTGCTGCCGGCAAACCACTAGACAGCATGGGACACCTAGACCTGCTGTGGAGGAGATTGCTGCATGTAATAGCGGGCAGGCGATTGCTAGGAAGGAATGCTTCATTCCCAACAATCGTTTACAGAATCGTGCTGTCTGATAAGGTCTTTAGACTTGCTGATCCCCCTCCTGATGGAGCCTGAAGCCTTTTACATCCCTGCTTCCTGTATTTGGCCTCCATGACGAGCAGCTGAACACACACAGGATCTCCACTTTACCTGGACCATAGGATCAGACTTGGCCAGACGTTTCAAGCCCTCCACCAGTTTCGGGAGGTCCGCAGGATTCTTCGCCTCCACTGCCACGCGTACGACGGGACTAACGCTGAACTTCATCACTCTCATGTTGTGGGCGTGCTCAAAGGTGGTGATTGTTCCAGTCTTCACCAGGAACTGGTCAACGCCAACAAGACCAACTATATTGCCACAGGGCACATCCTCAATGGGCTCTACGTAACGCCCCATCATGAGGATAGTCCTGCGGGATAAGATGAGAGGAGCCATCAGCTTAGGAAGTTACCCCAGTGACTTTGGTGGTGACAAATCAACTTCTTCCGTCCATTGGGTTGAATGGGGCAAGGGAGCACTTACCTCTGAATAGGCTTCAAGTAGAGATCTTCCTTCTTCCCTGGAGTGTAGTTGGGACCCATAATTCGCACTTTCTGTCCAGTTGACACAACTCCAGAGAAGACACGACCGAAGGCATAGAATCGGCCTTTATCAGATGTGGGCACCATCTTGGAGATGTACATCATCAGGGGGCCTTTGGGGTCACAGTTTTTCACACCTACACAGATTAGAGTATAGAAAATAGTACCATCAATATCTCCTACTATGGAATTAATAGAATTACAATACTGGTGACATGTGATCATATAAAAGAAGTTTGATTTGTGCATTGGGATGCCAAAAGGTCAATAACCCAGCAAGCTCCCTCTAGTGGTGGCTGCAAGTAGCCAACATGTTGTCTATGCAGGGGGTGTGGAGGAACATTTGCTATTTACATGCCTAGTATAGCGCCACCTGGTGTTCAAAGTGTACAACACATGTACCTAATGGGCTAACTGCTGGTAGACACACATGCTCCGTCACTCTAATCATCGCCGGACCCTCCTCTGCTCTCTGTGTATTGATTCATTGTCTAGACTAGAAGTCCATGCAAATTGCTTCCACGCTGCTTTTCAGGAAAGCAGCAGATATGGTGCCATAGCACAGCACTGTACGGTAAGCTGAGGACCGACTTTCGAGAAAGCAAATGCCATTTCTCTGAATTGCTTCAGATCCCACAGGACAAATATCTATTGTATTTGCATGGAAACTTACTGCTGATTTACAGCTACCAGAGGGGGAAAGAAACTGACTGGGAGCTATAGAGCTATATTTACAGCTACCAGAGGGGGGAAGGAAACTGACTGGGAGCTATATTTACAGCTACCAGAGGGGGAAAACTGACTGGGAGCTATATTTACAGCTACCAGAGAAGGGGAAGGAGACTGACTGGGAGCTATAGAGCTATATTTACAGCTACCAGAGGGGGGGGGGGGGGGGAGACTGACTACGAGCTATATTTACAGCTACCAGAGGGGGAAAACTGACTGGGAGCTATATTTACAGCTACCAGAGAAGGGGAAGGAGACTGACTGGGAGCTATATTTACAGCTACCAGAGAAGGGGAAGGAGACTGACTGGGAGCTATATTTACAGCTACCAGAGGGGGGGGGGGGGGGGACTGACTGGGAGCTATATTTACAGCTACCAGAGGAGGGGGGGGGAGGAGACTGACTGGAAGCTATATTTACAGCTACCAGAGGGGGGAGGAGACTGACTGGGAGCTATATTTACAGCTACCAGAGGGGGGGAAGGAGACTGACTGGAAGCTATATTTACAGCTACCAGAGGGGGGGAAGGAGACTGACTGGGAGCTATATTTACAGCTACCAGAGGGGGGGAAGGAGACTGACTGGAAGCTATATTTACAGCTACCAGAGGGGGGGAAGGAGACTGACTGGAAGCTATATTTACAGCTACCGGGGGGGGGGGGGGGAGACTGACTGGAAGCTATATTTAGAGCTACCAGAGGGGGGAAGGAAATTGACTGGGAGCTCTATTTACAGCTACCAGAGGGGGAAGGAGACTGACTGGGAGCTATATTTACAGCTATCAGAGGGGGAAGGAGACTGACTGGGAGCTATATTTACAGCTACCAGAGGGGGGGAAGGAGACTGACTGGAAGCTATATTTACAGCTACCAGAGGGGGGGGGGGAGGAGACTGACTGGAAGCTATATTTACAGCTACCGGGGGGGGGGGGGGACTGACTGGAAGCTATATTTACAGCTACCAGAGGGGGGAAGGAAATTGACTGGGAGCTCTATTTACAGCTACCAGAGGGGGAAGGAGACTGACTGGTAGCTATATTTACAGCTATCAGAGGGGGAAGGAGACTGACTGGGAGCTATATTTAC
The DNA here is from genome assembly GCA_900303285.1 of Rhinella marina. Taxonomy (NCBI): domain Eukaryota; kingdom Metazoa; phylum Chordata; class Amphibia; order Anura; family Bufonidae; genus Rhinella; species Rhinella marina. The sequence goes on along the minus strand of ONZH01029555.1, from coordinate 44,374 downwards.
AGCTACCAAAGGGGGGAGGGGGGGAACTAACTGGTGGTTATGTGGAGAATGCATATGTAATGGGTTTGGGGAGTTTTAGGTAGAAATTGGTTGTGTCCATCAGCTCTCACACAGCAGCAAAGTAACAGTAGTGCTGAGGGAGGCATGAAAGGAAAAAAAAAGGTGTTTAAAAAAAAAAAAAAAAAAAAAAAAAAGTGGTTATTGGCCTTTGACTTTTTATATGAATTTGACTTGTTGGATAACCTCATTCAGAAATGCGTGAGCACAGATCATGAATCAGAAAACGTTGTGCTGCACATCAAGCATGGCCCTGTGGCAGTGATCCTTACCCAGAGCAGCTTCATCATCAGGTGGCCCCTCGTACAGCAGCTCACAGCGGTATTTCTGCGCCGTGACAGGGGAAGGCAGGTGGATGGTGATCATCTGCAACAAGGCGTCACCAGCCGGTAGCCAGCGCCTCATCACCGCCTGCAGCACAGGAAAGAAGCGTCCCGTTAGTTGGTTACATTACCGCAACTCTTACCATAGAGAACAGAAATCAGCGAGAACATTCTCCAGTGTCCGCAGACAGAAAACGAGAGCTGGATTTAAAGAGAGATTTCAGTGTTAATGATGATCAGACATCGGAAGGCGTTTATGTAACAGATGTATATTACAAAATGCCTTTATTTCTCCAAGAACTGGGGGAGAAAAAGTGGAGTTTCCCCTTAAACCGGACTGTTGCTCCACACTAACTCTTAGTAATGGAGGCTGCCAGCCCTGGAAGAACACCCAAAAGTAATGTGTCCCTGGAGGCCGTATCCTCACTGTTACTCACAACATGTCACGTATGGTACATTTTTTTTCAAAGTTCTTGACCAATTAGACATGTAATGGTTAAAGGGGGTAACAATTATTGGGAAAGATCTCAGTGTGGTACACAAAAACATAAAGTAAAGTCCTGGTTCTGCCTTGACATGCTGGTCAGACAATCACTGGCCGTAGCGGTGACCCGCCTTAGTGACTAGCTGAATGGACATCTTCAGGCATTTCTTGTAAGTCAAGATGGGACCAGAGAGCAGAGACCAGAGGGGACCTTCTAAGTGTCTGAATGGCTGAGGATCTTCGAGGCAAGCGTGGCTTCCTTTGGTCAACTTCCACAATTATTTTTACCCCTTGAACAACCCTTTTAGGTTAACGGAAGGGAGTCAGGCGCTCCATGAATTTGCTTTTGTTGGACTTTCTTTCTGAGGAGCTATACCAGAAAGAACCTTCAGAACGTCTCATCCAGCAGTGAGTGTTAATGGGGGTTTGGAGTTGAGAACTAGCAAAACAGCTGAGTAACAAGTAGAGGATACGACCCCCCACCACCCAATATTACCGCTGCACCCCCCCCCACTAGTTGAATATGGTCACACCTTTGTGATGCTGAATACGAAGGCGACGTCTGCTTACAGTTCCCATCCGCGGGCGCTCGACAGTAACAGAGCCTGAAATAAAATGGCTTCCTGCCTGTCACTAACACTTATTACTGTCGTCTTCCTAGATGGGAGGAGAAAAACAAAACATTTCAAGGTGAAAAAGAAAACTGGAGATCCTTCCTCCACGATTGGCGACACGTAGGTCCTTGTGGTTTCTGTTGGACAGTTGTTGGATTAAAACACAGAACAGGTGTACAAGTCTACAGCTCCTGTTTCCATGGTTACAGACTACAAACAAGCCCCCAGTGTAGTCAGGTTCTCATCTTGGTGATCTTTACACTGTAGGAGGGGGAAGGGACTGCTGGATTAGGACTGTCTAGAGCAGGGGTACTCAACTGGCGGACCGCGGTTGCCAGCTGTCCGAACCCCTGCATACACGCTCTCACAGGGTGCCATCAATACAGATGGAAGCGCTCATTGCTGGAGCGCAGGGAGCTGATGTCACTCACCGCTCAGCTCCCCGCGCTCCTCCCCACCTTCAGGTCCGCAGCACAGTGAAAGGTGAAGCAGGAAGACTTCTCCTGCTCCACCATTCAGTCTGCACAGATCGCGCTGCCAGACGATGTGGGCGGAGCCTGCAGACTGGAAATCTGCATAAGCTCTGCCCACACCGTACTGCAGCGCGATCTGTGCCTGCAGTGAAGACAAGAGGACTGCAAGCTTCAGGAACGGGACAAGGTGAGTAGTGCTGTGTGTTTTTTTTTTTAACAGAGGGGGGCACAGAGGACTTTACAACTATGGAGGGGGAACAGAGGGCGTTACTACTATGGAGGGGGCACAGAGGGCATTACTAATGTGAAGGAGGCACAATGGACATTTTTACTCTGGAGACCCCCTTGTGCCCCACAAAGGGAATTTCTACTCTGGAGGGGGCACAGTGGGCATTGCAAATATGAAAGGGGCACAATGGGCATTGATAATGTGAAGGGGGCACAGAGGGCATTATTCCTCTGAAGGGGGCACAGTGCACAGAGGGCATTACTACTATTAAGGCTACACGCCACTGGTGTTGTCCCTCCTTATATATTTTTTTGTTTTGCAGCTCGGACCTTCATCCTACAGCAGACTCAGGTAGGTGGACCTTTACCAAAAGTACTTGAGTACCCCTGGTCTAGAGTCTGTAACCATGGGCACACATTACTAAAATCAGGATTATTTGCAACATTGCCTCAGATTTTATTTTAAAAGACTGCCCCTCTTCCAAAGAATAAAACACAGGATTAAAACAAATCTTGAAAACCATTTCAGTTTTTATATAGATAAAAAAAAATAATTTACATAAAGAATTACTTTCTATATACATTACAGACTGAGTTACAGACAATATTACAGCCAGAGCTGCATTCACAATTCTGCTGCATATGGCCCATGACAGCTTGGTTGAGTTCTTATGAAAAGTTAGACTTTTTTTTTTTTTGTTATTTGGTGGTCCAATGTGGCAGCCATAACAGACTGTGCCGCATACATTATTAAAGGGGTTTTCTAAAAGTAAAATACAGACGATCTACAATCAATATCAGATTGGTGGGGGTCCAACACCTGGCACTCCCTCCAATGAGCATCTTCCTGGGCCAATGAATTTACGTTCATTAGTCACATTGCCTACGTGAAGCTCAGTCTCATTCAAGTCAATGGGCCTAGACTGCAACACCAAGTACGGCCACTAAACAATGGACGGCGCTGTGTTTGGTTTGTTGTGAGGAAACTTCAGCGCCCGTTACAGCACCGCAAACTCGTCAAATACCGGATCTGCAGGAGTTCAAGTAGTTGAACCCCCAGATAGAGACTTCTGGCCATTGCTTTAGGCAAACTAATCAGCACCTACATATAAGACAATGGGGGCACATCCTAGCGATATGCCCCCAGATTCTTGTCTGGCCAAATCCCTGTTCTCACCACCTGGCTGCGGTACCATGGGTCATTTAAAGGTGGACCAATGCACTTGCTATGGATTTCGGAAGACCGCCGATGATTTCTCCCCTGGGTCTGATACCAGAATTCAATATCAACTGCAGTACATTGGTTGTTATCTCATTGCAGTATGTAGGCTGCACTACTGGAATAAGACAACGCCTGTCTGGTGTTGCCAAACCAAAAACATGTCTGCATTTTTTTTTTTTTTCACAAGTTCACAACCCCTTCCAGGCAAGTAGCTGGCACTGAAAGGGTTCATCTAGGAGGAGAGTATAGGCGCCAATTATTCGACCGCAAAGCTTTCTGGATATTTATACTGAATCCTGGAGTACCCAAGGGCTTGCATCGCAAACAGGATATTATTTGACATTATTAGCCCCTTGGGCTTCATTATTCAGCATATCATCTGGCGGTTTCTTCTACATGATGGCAAACAGCGCTAAAGGGGTATTCCGGGACTGTGGTATTGGTGACCTCTCCTCGGGTAACTGTACAATGCCTTGTGTAATACTGACACTTTCCAGATGGCATAAGGAAAGATTTTGTACCTACATTGCTTATCTTGTACTAAGGGATGATGAGAGTTCTGCTCCGAAGCCATCAGAATTGTAGCTGCCCCTAAGGACTCTAATGCAGGCTGTAACTCCTGATCAGTACAAGTGTTAGGAGGTGCCGACCACAGTAGATGAAGACCGCACCTTAAGGAGTGGCTTTCCTTCCTTGTCTCGGTCCTCTGCGTCCAGCTTGATGTCCAGTTTCTCGATCAGTTTGGCCGTCTCCTCTTTTTTGAAGTTCATGATGGCATCAAATACCTACAGTACACAGGGCAGCAGATGACACAGCGCCCCCCGAGGCACAGAGCATATTACACTGGAAGTAGATAGGAGGGATATCCATTACCTTAAAGATGGGGTCCAGTATGAGCTGGGTGAACGTGCGCGGCAGCTTCTTTCCATCACGTTGGTCGCAGATTTGCTGAATTTGCCAGTGGCCGGATCAAAATACCTAAAAACACAAGGTGGTGAAGATATCAGCGTTCTGCCATATTAACCAGATAAGACCTCAGTACTGTAGGAAAACACACTGGAGCGTCAGGATAGAACAGTCCGAGGACAGAGAGCTCAACTGGGTAACGACAGTGCGGTACTACATGTCCTGCTCTCCACTATGAGCTGCTCCATGTTCTACTGTACAGGACCCTGAAGAAGATCCTGTCCTCACCATAGAAAGGGACTTCCAGCATCTACTCCTGTTATATGTAAGGACTTTATCTGTGTTTGTTATCTGCTCATTTTTCTTAATACTTTATCTTCTCTTAGCCCCTGATGACATTTTGGGGCTTTGGACCAAGTACTAGTTTTCACATAGTCTTATGGACTCAAGTTACAATGGTCGTCCCAGAACCAATTTATATTGTAACCTGAGAACTCAAGTACTTTACTTATCCTGTACTGATCCTGAGTTACATCCTGTATTATACTCCAGAGCTGCACTCACTATCCTGCTGGTGCAGTCACTGTGTACATACATTACTTATCCTGTACTGATCCTGAGTTACATCCTGTATTATACTCCAGAGCTGCACTCACTATTCTGCTGGTGCAGTCACTGTGTACATACATTACTTTATCTGTACTGATCCTGAGTTACATCCTGTATTATACTCCAGAGCTGCACTCACTATTCTGCTGGTTGCAGTCACTGTGTACATACATTACTTATCCTGTACTGATCCTGAGTTACATCCTGTATTATACTCCAGAGCTGCACTCACTATTCTGCTGGCGGAGTCACTGTGTAACATACATTACATTACTTATCCTATACTGATCCTGAGTTACATCCTGTATTATACTCCAGAGCTGCACTCACTATTCTGCTGGCGGGAGTCACTGTGTAACATACATTACATTACTTATCCTATACTGATCCTGAGTTACATCCTGTATTATACTCCAGAGCTGCACTCACTATTCTGCTGGCGGAGTCACTGTGTACATACATTACATTACTTATCCTATACTTGATCCTGAGTTACATCCTGTATTATACTCCAGAGCTGCACTCACTATCCTGCTGGTTGCAGTCACTGTGTACATACATTACTTATCCTGTACTGATCCTGAGTTACATCCTGTATTATACTCCAGAGCTGCACTCACTATTCTGCTGGCGGAGTCACTGTGTACATACATTACATTACTTATCCTATACTGATCCTGAGTTACATCCTGTATTATACTCCAGAGCTGCACTCACTATTCTGCTGGTTGAGTTGCTGTGCACATACATAACATTACTTATCTTGTACTGATCCCATCTTCTATTATACTTCAGAGCTGCACTCACTATTCTGCTGGTGCAGTCACTGTGTACATACATTACATTACTTATCCTGTACTGATCCTGAGTTACATCCTGTATTATACTCCAGAGCTGCACTTACTATTCTGCCGAGTCACTGGACCACATTTAATAATGTCACTGCACCAAAATCTTGCACAATTTGTTGCATCTAGCTTTAGAAAAGTCACCTACACCGTCAAGAGGGCATGACTTCACAGGAAAGGAATGTAGCTTCACTGGAAGCGGTCTAAGAGGCTCTCTGTCCTAGGAGATGCCCCCCAATTGTCTGATAGATGTGGGTCCCAGAAGTTGACTGAGCTTGCGCAGCCATCACACCCATTCATTTCTATGGGGCTGATGGAAGTAGCCGAGATCTCGGCTATTTTTGGAGGTCCCGTAGAAATGAATGGAGGGCGGCCACACATGCGCGGTGTGCCCTCCATGATTTTCAAAGCTCTGTTGACGAGAGAGGTGCGGGTCCCAGACAATGCGGGCATATCCTAGCAATATGCCCCCATTGTCAGAGATGATACAACCCCTTTAACCCCCCTAAACTGTTTTGCCAGAGTGGAGCTCCAGCAGTGGGAAAAGTAGCTAACTGGAGGGGGGAGGGCTGCTTTAGATGCTGCTACCTCCTGAATGGTAACAGGTAGAAACATGCAACTGGTCTTGTTTGAAAGCAGACGTTCCAAGCTTTCAGATACTAGAATGACAGCAATATGTTCAGTACAGGGAAAGATATCACTGATAGAAATCAGGATGCTGTGAATGCAGCTGAAAATGAAAGTAAAAACAGGTTTTACTCGCGATTATTCCCGACTTGATTCCTAACACTGATTTCTCCTCTGTTGCTTGGACTTTAGCTGTCATTTTGGTCTTGTATGAAAGCCTCGGACTGTCAGCTTTCAGTTGCATGTTTCTAGCTGCTACCATTGAGGAGATATCACCATCTAAAGCAGCCCTCCCCCATCCAGTTAGCTACTTTTCACACTGTCAGAGCTGGACTGGGGCAAAACAGTTAGGTGGTTAAGCATAGTTTGTATGAGGGGCTTAGACAGAATTCGGGACCTAAGACTTTGGGAAAGACCAAAGGAGAAGGGGCAAAAGAGCATTTGTGAGCAGGTATATAAGATCTGTGTATCAGGCCATGCTGACCTGGAGACTTTGGAAATGAAGAGTCCAATGGGAAAGCACCAAGCAGATGGCTCTGAGCTCCAATAGTTTGGTCTGAAGCAAGGACTCCAACTAGGACTGGAACCCCGGACCCTGAAGACCACACACGGGCACCAACAGGATGCCATAGCTCAGGGTCAACGTGTCAGTGACCTTTTATTAAATGTTTCTAAATGTACAATGAAAACATTGACAAGGCACCCTGCCTGTTGATGGTTTCCATAAGCGATATTTTATAGATATCGGACATAACAAGCAATGTCCCCCACCACCTCACCTCCGTATATAATTACATACTTGTCTCCCCATAATTTCTTCATCATGTCTTCCACTTTCTTTGACCGTTCAGCTGGAGGTGGCTGAGCCTTCTCGCCTTTGGATGCAAACTTGGCAACGTACATCTCTGCAAACTGCTTGAGGGTGAAGGCCCAACCGTGCAGACCCGACCCAAAACCGACTGTGCCAACCACTGGGTCAATCTACGGACACAAAAGAGGACGGGGTTACGGAAAGTCGGAAACATTCAGAATATTTTAAGTTTTATAATATGGGGAATACCGGCACTAACTAGTGATGTGGAGGGAACGGCCACATGTAGCAGGCGAAAACCGTGCCATCAAATCGCAACTTATTAATAACGCCCACTTAATTCTGCAGGTAAAGGCCAGCTGGCTGCACAGTTTTAAAGGTAAAACCGCTGTTTATCCGTAGAACTCTGTGCCTATATATATATATATATATATATATATATATATATATATATAACCGCTCAACCATGCAGTAAAATTACAATTTTTGGCCCAGTACTCACTACATGTGGTCTTTGTGAAATGGGCTAAACAAGGATACAGAGTCAATAAATCAAAATCAAGATTAATAAATAAAAAAAAAAATAAAATAAAATAACGTAATAATAAAATACTAAAATAAAATACTAAAAATAAAATGAAACAAAATAAAATAATAATAATAAATAATAACAATAAAATATAATAAAAATTTTTTAAAAAAATAAAAAAATAAAAAATAATAATAAAATAATAAAAATAATAAAATATAATGAAATATTAAAAAAAATAAATAAAATAATAACAATATAAAATAACAATATAAAATAATAATCTAACGATAAAATAATAAAAAAATAAAAATAATAATACTGTAATAATAATACTACTACTACTACATGTGATACATGTGCAAGTAGCAGAGCACACAGCCATGAGGTGATGTCTCCTCACCATAATGTTGCCCATGGGGCCGGTTTCTCCCTCCCCGTAGGTAGAGATGATGACGTTGACGTTCTCCACTATCCTCTGGAAGGTCCGGAATAACTCCTCAGGATCCAGCTGGAGCTCCAGCAGCGCTCGGTCCATTTTGTTCATCATGAGAACCGGTTTGATTCGTTCAGCAATTGCTTGTCGCAGAACTGTCTCCGTCTGGACGCAAACACCTGAAACCGAAAGGATGTAAAAGTCAAACACCCGAGAACCAACTCGGCTTCCACACGTCTTTTAATGAATACCTCCAGTTTCAGAAAACCTTTGGTGTGGCACAACTTTTCGGCCCTGCTGATCTCTGGAAAGATGGGGCTTATTGAAAGTATATGACTCCCTACACCACCACCTGTGACCCCAAAGAGAGAGACACAGCTGAAGGGGACAGTGCTCAGCCGAATGCTTCTGCCTCTTCGTTTCAGGGATAGTTGGGGTCCCAGTGCCTGAACTCCCCCATCATTAGTAACTTGACAAAAGTTGGCCTTCAAGTTTGGGGTGGCCTTTCAGAAATTCTTAAAGAGGTTGTCCCACGAAAAATATTCTGCACTTTTCAAACCAGCCCCTGGGTCTGAATACTTTTGTAATTGCATGTAATTCAAAATGTATTATAGCTACTGAGTTATTCAATAAAACGTATCTGTATAGCGCCACCTGCTGCTTGTTCTTTTTCTTATTTCTATGTCCACCTTGTTGAGGAGGACGCACATGCTCAGTTCCATCCTTCAATTGCCACTAGCTGCAGTAGAAAGAACATACCCTCTGAACTGCCTGAGCTGTGATAGGGAGACAGCTGCAGCAGAAGGGACACACACCCCTGAGCTGGACACACCCCCAGGCTGTCAGCTAGAGGAATGAATGTGGAGATCTCTGGATCCATGTGAGGTACAGAGCTGGTTCTAGCTTTATTAGAAAGAGGTTGTCATGTACTACGTGATGTTTGATGTTCATTTTTAACATTTATTACAGGACAACTCCTTTAATTATTAGACAACCCCATACTAAGGGTGGTGGCCTAACGTCCTTCAAGGATGTCCTGATGGCTGCTGTCTTGATAAAGTACATTACATATAATGGTTCCATCACATTTGTGAGGCTGTCATCTTTCCTGGCCTAATGTTTCTCAGAGTTGAGGGTTTGCTACAATTGCGTCCAGGTCATGGGATCTGCTATAGAAAGCTGAGGTTTATGGCTAACTTGGGTTCACAGCAAAGATCCGTGGAGGCCGTGCTGTGAAAAAATACCTGCTAGTGGTGCTGGAGACCTGTCAGTGGTCCACAACATCCGTCCAGCCAAGCACAGGCTGCTACTCTGTCACTTTCCCATGCTTTACACTGCAGTTCTGATTGTGCTGATTGGCGGCAGGACTTTACTGTATGGAGAGCTGGTTTTCCATTACAAGGGCAGAATGATTAGAAGCCACCAATGAAGATCAGATCATTTCCACATAGACCGAGCCAAACAAGTGGAGCACAAAGTCTCCTCACCTGATACACAGAGAAAAGATTGAGGTTCCTCAGTGGTGGAGGCTTTTTAATGGCTAACTGTAAAGATGAAGACTAAATTGCAAGCTTTTGAGACTACTCAGGCCTCCTCCTCAGACGTCTTTTAAGACAGTACCTGAAGAGTCACATATTTATTCACGAAAATACATGGGAACAGTGAGGTGGATGAGACAAGTGATGGAAAGGAGATCAATAGAAGTGGAGGAGGAAACAAACGGTAGAAGCAGTAAATAGTTGCAGAAATTATAGATAAGGAAAGGTTTAGATATCCAGTCCATGAATGTGATGAACCCAAGAGACCTGAACCCTGAAACCCATTCATGGACTGGATGTCTATTAGAGGAGAATAAACCCTTCACACTCCTTATCTATAATTCCTCCAACAATTTACTGCTCCAACAGTTTGTTTCTATTGATCTGCTTTACATCGCTTGTCTCACCTGCCCGATTATTCCTATATACTTCAGTGTATAAGTACGGGGAATCTTCAGATACGGCCTTAAAAGACGCCTGAGGAAGAGGTCTAAGTAGTCACAAAAGCCTGCAATTGTGTCATCATCCTTTCAGTTAGCCATTAAAAAGTATCAACCACTGAGGAACCTCAATCAGGGGAGATTTATCAAACTGGTGTAAAGTAGAACTGGATTAGTTGCCCATAGCAACCAATCAGATTCCACCTTTCATTTTCCAAAGGAGCCTTGAGAAATGAAAGGTGGAGTCTGATTTTCCAGTTTTCCTTTACACCCGTTTTGATAAATCTAACCCATCATTTATTTACTGGCTAACATGATACAAATATATATTTTTTACTTTACCTGATACACAGTCGACAACTACAAGCGCCCCGTCGGTAACACGGAGGGCGGCCGTCACTTCTGATGAAAAGTCTACATGCCCGGGGGAGTCAATCAAGTTTATAAGGAAACCAGAGCCATCCTTGCATTGCTTGATAAAAGCCAAGTCGTTGTCAGAGAGCTCGTAGTACATGGAGATCGCCCTGCAGAGCAAACACACAGATGATGATGATGATGAGAGTGGTGTCCGTGGGCTTAAAGGGGTTTTCCAAGATTTTGATACTGATGACCTATCCTCAGAACTAGAATAGCTGTGTGTTTGCCACTCTGGATCGCTGACTTTTTTTCCTGTTTCTCTGATGTTGTCAGAGGCAAAAATAAAAAGTAATCAGAGCCTGTCTGGATTTTGCGTGCCTGGTTTTCACCTGTATGTCTCACTACTCTTTTCCCATGTGGTTTAGGCCCCTGCACTTGGTTAAGAAGGGACTGCCATCCAGTTGGGGGCCATCACTGAGGACGGATCGTGCAAGTAGGTAGGGACAGCGGTGCGGGTGGAGCTCAGGGCTGCACTGTTCCCTACCATGACACCCGGGCTTCACACCCACACAACCATAAATGTACAAATGCGGGTTTAAAGCCCCTGTAATCCAGCAGGTCAGGTCCAAAGACCACAAGAACTAGTCGGAATCAACTACCAATCCATGTGCGGATCAGTCGTTTAATTTCATGTCAAATGAACAAGAATGCGGATGTTCTATTAGAAACCGAATACACACCAAAATCCACGAGATTTCCACTGTGCGCACACGCCCTTGCAGACCCTTATATGCAGAAGATTTGATTAATTTCATTCTGAACTACAGGAATTCTGCACAAGGGTGCTCAAAAAAAACCCCTACACGCTTTACATCTACAATTATTATTTTTTACATAACCCCTGATCTAATACCAGTGTCCCTGATACAAAACGTATGACCAGGACGGGCACCGCGGTGAATGATAACCCAGTTGGCTTGATATCAGACACATGAGCTCCTGGTTGTGAAATTGTTCTGTAAATGAAAGCAGAGGCTAAATATACTCGCCGCTCATCGCCCTGAACTCTGTTCCTCTCGCTGCAGTCTGCCGAGAGGAGCGACAAAAATAAAGTCACAAGAGCGAAATGTATCCCTGCTCCTAGGAGATGAGGACACTCAATCCTGCGGCAGAGGTGGTGGGAGGTGGGGGCATCCTGACTCAGCAGCTCTGCCACATGGCCTCCATCTATGAGGAGCAGAATACGTGTACGAGAAGGTCACCTGATGAGACAGATCCTTGGGACCTCATTCTACAATACAATAAGGATCAGTGGTCACGTGCCGTTCCTGCACACGTCACCCCTGAGACCACGGATTTGCCTGCAGCAGTTTCATACATGTAAATGGGATGTCACACAGGGATGGGAGCCGTGGCACTGTGTTCTTTTTGAGACCATATCTGGCCATCCCTAACCTTTTACCCCAACTTACAACTTTGGGTTTCCAAATGTACAGTCCTGTGCTCAGTGAGCTGCTCTCAACGGAGCTTCGGTGGGCACTGCGGCTTCCTCAAACAGCTGAGCGGCGGGTGGGTCCGGGTGTTGGACCCCCACCGATCAGATACTGTTGAGCTATCAATTAGGGCTCAGGCCCACAAGCGTATTTTGTTTCCGTGTGGACCCGTATGTGGAACCATTCATTTCAATGGGGAAACAAAAAAAAAAAAAAAAAGGAAGTTACTCTGTGTGCATTCCATTTCCGTATTTCCATATGTCTGTTCCGCGTTTTTTGCGCACCGCAAATGACATATGATTGTGTGCATATGCCCTAAGGCTCATGCACATGATTGTATGTTTTTCCATTTTCGTTCCTTTTTTAATACAGTAGGTCCATATGCAGAACCATTCACTTCAAGGGGTCTGTGTGCATTCCATTTCCATGTGTCTGTTCCGCAAAAAAATAGAACATGTCCTATTTTCCTATTTTTGTCCATTTGCGGACAAGAACAGGCATTGTTACAATGGACCTACAAAAAAAAAAAAAAAAAAAAAAAAACACGGATGCAATACAGATGTCACATGGATGAACATGGCGAACTGCAAATCAATGGACCTACAAAAAAAACCCCAAAAAACGGATGCAATATGGATGTCACATGGATGAACATGGCGAACTGCAAATCAATGGACCTACAAAAAAAAAACCCCAAAAACGGATACAATACAGATGTCACATGGATGAACATGGCGAACTGCAAATCAATGGACCTACAAAAAAACCCCCCAAAAAAACGGATACAATACAGATGTCACATGGATGAACATGGCGAACTGCAAATCAATGGACCTACAAAAAAACCCCCAAAAAAACGGATACATACAGATGTCACATGGATGAACATGGTGAACTGCAAATCAATGGACCTACAAAAAACCCCCCCAAAAAAACGGATACAATACAGATGTCACATGGATGAACATGGCGAACTGCAAATCAATGGACCTACAAAAAAAACCCCCAAAAAACGGATACAATACAGATGTCACATGGATGAACATGGCGAACTGCAAATCAATGGACCTACAAAAAAAACCCCCAAAAAACGGATACAATACAGATGTCACATGGATGAACATGGCCGAACTGCAAATCAATGGACCTACAAAAAAACGGATGCAATACGGATGTCACATGGATGAACATGGCGAACTGCAAATCAATGGACCTACAAAAAAACCCCCCAAAAAACGGATACAATACAGATGTCACATGGATGAACATGGTGAACTGCAAATCAATGGACCTACAAAAAAACCCCCCAAAAAACGGATACAATACAGATGTCACATGGATGAACATGGCGAACTGCAAATCAATGGACCTACAAAAAAAACCCCCAAAAAACGGATACAATACAGATGTCACATGGATGAACATGGCGAACTGCAAAATACATATGGTCGCGTGCATGAGCCAATATCCTAATTAGGAAAACCCTATTAAACCTGCCTAACGATCCATTACGTGACCCCCATTATTTATTAAAAAAGGGGGGGGGGCAGATGTGCGCATTAGCGTACAAATTTATAAGATGCGTATGCATTAGCGTACAGATTATAAAATGCGTACTCTACTACTTGAAAATTGCTCCCGATTTATAAGGTTACATCCTCTTAATAAAGTCAGCGAATTTCAGACTTCACCAAGACTGGCGTAAGTAAATCTGCCCCTACGAGTTCATACATCGCTCTCTCCCTGAGTTATTCAGAAGCTGAGGGGCGTATCATTCCGCTGAGCCCATCTGACCCTTCCTTTCTGCACACATCAGACTACCTGGGATTTGTTTGTAGTCTGTTACCATGGAGACACAAAGCTATAAAATACAGCAGACAGCGTTGCAGCACATTATTGCAGCCGCTCGGCCGACGTGTCCTGGAGAACTTACGTGGACTTGATGGTGATGCAGCGTTCCTGTTCGTCTTTGCGGGTGTCTGTGAAACGCGTTTCTCCGGCTCTGGCAGAAGCGATGATGCCGGCTTTGCACACCAAAGAATCCGTAAGGGTGGATTTGCCATGGTCAACATGAGCGATGACAGACATGTTCCTGATGTTGGACTTTTTGTCCATGATCGCTCGGATCTGGTCTACCGTGAAGTTCACCTACGACAGAAACAAAAAGAAGGAATTGAGCTGCGTAAACACTCTCCGTAAAATATAAGCTAGCCCCCCCCCCCTGCAATACATGAGATCATTATAGCAATATGGAGGACAGGGGTCAACGACAATGGGATGCTTCTCTTGGGGAGCAGTAAAGTTATTCTCCACCATTAAATACTAATCTACGTTTAGGCAGAGGACGCCATCGGGACCTCCCAACATTCACAGCAGGACGCTGACCATCTGTCTGTGAACATAGGACAGGATTAAAAAAACATGGATGTCAAAAGTGAATGGAACTGAGCCGCAAAACCACATCCTGTGGACAGATGCAGTGCTGGTTTTGGAAGAAAGCAGCCACGTATCAGTAATCTCGAACAGTCACTGTAATGGGGTCAAGGTGGGAGATGAACTCTGTCTACTCTCATATCTGTAAGAAGAGAGAGGAATCATGGGAATTGTAGCCCTTCACTTCATAAGCAAGCCTTGGCGGCATCAAACCTAAGGTGCAGCACAGAACTGAGCATGACAATGAAAATAATAATAGCTTCTGAGCTATTGTGCCATCTGCAATCCCCTGGTAAACAGATACCGATCATTTGCTATATTTTTTGGAACCTTAGAAAGCTCCTTTAATGATAACCTGTCAGCATAGAACTTCCTGGTACTGTGGAGTCCATACTGTGCACGCCGTGTCCTCGTACAGCTGATTGGCGAGGGTGTCGGGTGTCAAACCCACGCCAATCTGATATTGATGACCTATCCTGACGATAGGTCATCAATAGTAAAAGCCCGGACAACCCCTTTAAGACCACTCCTGAGCCCGCTGACAACGGCGCAGTGACACACTGGGAATTAATACACATTGGGGGAGATTTATCAATTGTGTCAGAAAAAGTCATCTTCTTAATGGGAGACAATGGCACCAATCACCGTATGTCAAGTTTATTAACATGGTGCATGAAAAAGCAAAGACACGGTAGACTCGCACTACCTCCTGGGGGGTGTAGGTCACATTTTACGCCAATCAAAATGACACACCAAGTTAAAGGGGACATGTCTGCTGCATTCCCCATGTAATAATTCTAAAACATCTATTTTACTTGACTGATTATTATGACTGATTTGTTGTCCTGCTCCTCTATTATTCCTGCTAGAAGTTAACAAATGAATTGTTAGCATTATGTATTGTAATAAAGATGCAGCCGGATGTTTCCAGTTGGGGGTGTGTCCCTGTACAGTCTTGACACTAGCAACACTAATAACATAATAGCAGACTGTGCAGGGACCTCCCCCCCCCCCAACTGGTAACACTCATGTGGACCTTCATTGCAAACTGTTGGCAATTCCTTCAGAACTTCTAGAAGGTATACAAGAGGAATGGCACAACATAGAATCATAGAATCAGATGCTCCACAATGATTTCATGGTGAATGCGAGTATACCAACACAAAAAAAAAAAATATATATATATACACCGCACCCAGATAGAAATGTCGGATTACTGCAAACCTGCAGTGATGTCTCAGGCAGATACGTAAATTATTACAGGTAAGATCCGATTAGACACTGGGTCTTGCCACAAGAGGGCGCAAAAAAGGTCTTCTCTCGCTGCTCTATAAAAAAAAGTCTCTCAGAGGCTGCTTTTGGGTAGTGTACCCCCTGGTGAGAGATCGTTTGACTGCTAGATAGGCCTCTAAGACATTTTGCCCAGATGACAGACTTTGAGAGGGGGTGCGTCATTCGTTGTTGTGACGAATCGCCCACCATCTAGGCCGCTCTGACCTCGATGATTGGGTTGCGGTGGTTATGTGAGGGCACGCCCACATGGTGACCAGGCTCTGGATGGCCCAGACAGACACCGGTAGAGAGGATCAACCGACTGACTGACAAGCACGAGCAGCGCCACAGTTTCGTCGTCCACCATCCATGCATGCATAGGTACACAGTAAAACAGACAGACATTCAGCGCCATCACTAGGGCGATTCCTGACGACACGCACAACCTGGCACTGTCAGTCACTGGACCGTTAGGTTGCACCAATCTGGTTACAGTGATGGACGCTCCCTCCACCAGTACAGCGACGTGCCGTATACGCCAATCCCTGACATCATTGCATCCTCCTGACAGGATCAGTGACAGAACAGGACGGAGCAGTGTCCCCCTCCATAGAGAACTGACAGCAGCATCGTTTTCTCATCACAGTGCCAGGGGAAAACATACACGGACTGCAGCAGCGTGCCCCCCAACACAGCTCACACTGCAGCAGTCCCTGCATCACAGCAGTGAGAATACACAGACGGCTGAAATATGACCCCCTTCTCCACGGTCCGGAGGCAGCGGCCCCTCTCCTCCGGGGTCAGCCCCCGCACCCCTCTATCCTCCGCGCTCAGCCCCACGCCCCTCTATCCTCCGCGCTCAGCCCCGCGCCCCTCTATCCTCCTCGGTCAGCCCCGCGCCCCTCTATCCTCCGCGCTCAGCCCCGCGCCCCTCTATGCTCCGCGCTCAGCCCCGCGCCCCTCTATGCTCCGCGCCCCTCTATGCTCCGCGCTCAGCCCCGCGCCCTCTATGCTCCGCGCCCCTCTATGCTCCGCGCCCAGCCCCGCGCCCCTCTATGCTCCGCGCCCGTCTATTCTGGGGTCTGCCCTGCACCCTTCTAATCCAATTCAGCTGTTGCAGAGCTAGACAGACATGACAGGTGATCCCAATATAAAATGGCCGCATCCCAGTCAGTGGAGCAGAGGGAGCCTCGTCCCCTCATGAATCCCTGACCCCCCCTCATCTCCGGCCCCCTGCTCCTCTTTGACATCCGGGGGGCCTCATCTTTTGGCGGTGGGGGAGCAGCATCTCCGTCGACACTCACCATGGTGACGGATACCTCCGGATCCCCGGGCAGAGAGAAGCAAGGAGCCGCCTCACAGCTGGAGGACTTGAGGAGAAGAAGGAGAAGGCGGGGCGATGACGTAACTGACAGGCTACGACCGTGTGGCTGCTGGAAATAAGGGGCGGGGAGTTTCTGTAACCGTGGCAACATGACGCAGGCCGCAGCTGCAGTGAGGACCCCGCTTCTGCCGCAGCCAGTGCGGTGATGTCTGCGCAACGCGACAGTGACACCGGCATCCTCAGTGCTGTATGCTCTCCCTCCATTTCTATCTGATCCTTAAAACACCGGCAACTGTTAAAACCGCATCATAAACGCATCTAAGCCTATATTCACATGGAATTTTTTCTAGGTGGATTTTAGTGTGGATTCCACTTTTAAAATCCGCACAGAAAATGCATGCAATCCACCGGCCCTCGATATCAGAGGGGAAACCGCATGGTAATTTACACAGCACTTTTTTTTCTGCTTGTGGCTATAAAAACGTGCAGTTCAGTTTCCAGGTTGAATCCACATACGGACAAAAACCACATGGAATTTAAAAGCGGATTTCTCATCAGTTTTTGCCTATAGGGGCATTCTACCATGTGGGGATCACTATTGGGGCATTCTACTACGCGGGATCACTATGGGGGCATTGTACTATTCGGGGGACTATGTGGGCATTCTACTACGCGGGATCACTATGTGGGGCATTTTACTATGCGAGGGACTATGGGGTCAATCTACCATGCAGGATCACTGGGAGATTCTATGCGGGGGCACTATTGTGGCATTCTACTATGTGGGATCACTATGGGGCATTCTACTATACGGCAGACTGGGGCATTCTACTATGCAGGGGACTATGCGGGTATTCTACTATGTGGAGGACTATGAGGGCATTCTACTATACAGCAGACTATGGGGCATTCTACTATGCGGAAGGCTATAGGGGCATTCTACTATGCGGAGGACTATAGGGGCATTCTACTATGCGGGGCCACTATGGGGGCATTCTACTATGTGGGGCATTATATGGCATTTTACTATGCGGAGGACTATAGGGGCATTCTATGCGGGATCACTATGGGGCATTCTACTATGCGGGATCACTATGGGGGCATTCTACTAGGAACTTGGGATTCTAAACGGGGGACTATGGGGCATTCTACTATGCGAGATCACTCTGGGGGCAATCTAATATGCGGGATCACTATGGGGGCATTCATATATGCGGTGGACTATTGGGCATTGTACTATGCAGGATCACTATGGGGGCATTCTACTATGCGGGAGACTATGGTGGCATTCTACTATGTGGGGGCACTATGGGGCATTATACTATGCAGAGGCATAGGGGCATTCTATGCAGAATCACTATGGGGGCATTCTACTATGTGGAGGACTATGGGGGCATTCTACTATGCAGGGGCACTATGGGGGCATTCTACTATGTGGGGGACTATGGGGGCATTCTACTATGTGGGGGACTATGGGGGCATTCTACTATTCTGTGACACTATGGGGGCATTCTACTATGTGGAGGACTATGGGGGCATTCTACTATTCTGTGACACTATGGGGCATTCTACTATGCAGGATCGCTACGGGGGCATTTTATGTGGGATCACTATGGGGGAATTCTACTATGCGGTGGCACTATGAGGGCATTCTACTATGTGGGGGACTATGGGGGCATTCTACTATTCTGTGACACTATGGGGCATTCTACTATGTGGGGGACTATGGAGGCATTCTACTATGTGGGGGACTATGGGGGCATCCTACTATGTGGGGGACTATTGGGGGGCATTCTACTATGTGGGGGACTATGGGGGCATTCTACTATTCGTTGACACTATGGGGGCATTCTACTATTTGGGAGCACTATGGGGGCATTCTAGTATTTGGGAGCACTATGGGGGCATTCTAGTATTCGGTGTCACTATGAGGGCATTCTACTATGCGAGGGCACTATGGGGGCATTCTACTATGTGGGGGACTATGGGGGCATTCTACTATGTGGGGGACTATGGGGGCATTCTACTATTCGGTGACACTATGGGGGCATTCTACTATTTGGGAGCACATGGGGGCATTCTACTATTTGGGAGCACTATGGGGGCATTCTACTATTTGGGAGCACTATGGGGGCATTCTAGTATTCGGTGTCACTATGAGGGCATTCTACTATGCGAGGGCACTATGGGGGCATTCTACTATGCAGGTTCACTAGGGGGACATTCTACATTCTTGCCCATATGAGGGCATTCTACTATGCGGGGGACTATAGGGGAATTCTACTATGTGGGGGCACTATGGCGCATTCTACTATTCGGTGACATTATGGGTGCATTTTACTATGCAGGATCAGTATGGGGGCATTCTACTATTTGGGAGCACTATGGGGCATTCTAGTATTCAGTGTCACTATGAGGGCACTCTACTATGCGAGGGCACTATGGGGCATTCTACTATGCAGGGGTACTATGGGGGCATTCTACTATGAGGGGGCACTATAGGGGCATTCTACTATGCAGGGGCACTAGGGAGGCATTCTACTATGCGGGGGCACTATAAGGGCATTCTATAATGTGGGGGGCTATGGTGGCATTCTACTATGGGGGGCACTATGGGTGCATTCTACTATGGGGGCACTATCGGGGCATTCTATGGCAGGGCCACAATTGAGGGGCATTCTACTATGGGGGAGCACTAATGAAGGGCATTCTACTATGCAAAATCACCATCGGGAAATTCTACTATGTGGGGCACTAGGGACACATTCTACTATGCGGGGCACTAATGGGGGCATTCTTCTATGCAGGGGCACTAGGTGGCATTACTACTATGCGGGCACTAGGTGGGCCATTCTACTATGCGGGGGACTATGGGGGCATTCTACTAAATGGGGCACTATGGGGCATTCTACTATGCAGGACCACTATGGGGGATTGCACTATGTGGTAAGACTATGGGGGCATTCTTACTATGGGAGCACTATTGGGGCATTATACTATTCAATGACACTGTGGGGGGCATTCTAACGATGTGGGAGCACTATGAATGGCATTCTACTATACTGGAGCGCTATGGTTGTATCTACTATGCGGGGGCACTATGGGGGCATTCTACTGTGTGGGAGCTAAAAGAGGCATTTGGGGGCTGATGGAGGCACTGGAGGCTAAAAGAGGCATTTGGGGGGCTGACGGAGGAATTTGGGGCTGATGGAGGAATTTGGGAACTGATGGAGGAATTTGGGAGCTAAAAGAGGCATTTGGGGGGGCTGATTGTGGCTGTGAGCTGAGGTCTGATGAAAAATATTTTTTTTTCTTATTGTCCTCCTGTAAAACCTATATGCATCTTATAGGGTGAAAAATGCATTCTGTGCTGAGAATAAACGTGACAAATTTGATCCAAACATTTCAAAACTGGCTTCTGGAAAACATCTGCCGACGTCACATTAATGAAATGACATCAAATAGTGAGTACAGAAATTATTTCTTTCTAATACTGTGTTATCTAAATTAGTAGAATCATTTCCTGATTGTATTTTTTTCTGCCAATGCTACCTGGTTCTGGCCCGCGACATTTGTTCCATGTCTAGTGAGGCCCCCAGATGAAGAACGGTTGGGCACCACTGGGCTATGTGAATGAAAAAAATAAAAATTTATGGCTCCAGGAGGGCAAAGAGTAAAAAAACAAGAAAACTGAAAATTGCTGCTTCAGGAAGACGGTTTTGTATGTTGACGTTCCTCCTGGGGAGTGTCCCTTCAGGCTGCTCTTTCATGTCCTCAGGGTTTCCAGGTGCCTCGACGCTCATTAAAGGAGACAAATGCCTCCACCAAACAGGATTTACTGTCTAGGGCATCCGAGGTCTGACATCTGGAAAATCACGTGGCATCAATTAATTAATCTAGATAGATTCCAGGTAACTCTGGAGCTGTGGGACTGTATCAGGACTACGTTGTGTCCTGTCCGATGTTTTTTCATTTTGTCTTTTTATTAGTGTTGGATATTTAAGCGAGATTGTTCTAGTTTACGGTGTGGTTTGTGTAGTCTTACTTTGACAAAAGTGAGGGGGTTGTTAGAGTCAGCATATATCTCCCACCTGTACTGTAGAGGGGGTGAATGTCATAAAGGATAGATCAGTGACCCCAGCTGGCCAACTGGGCAATCCGAGTAAACCAGAGTGCTAGAACGGACTAGGCCGTAGCTTCCGTGCCAGTTATTTGTTTATCTGGTGCATTTTTGCATCACTGGTAAATTTCATTCAGGGGAGGACTGGGAAGTTAAAGTGGCCCCGGAAAAAAAAAATAGTGGCCCCATGTTGTAGCAGGTCCAAATTGACAGAAGTCAGGGCCTAAACAAGTAGGAGGAGTCAGGAATACCCCCTATAGATATTTCCTCATGTTCTGTGCCCCTGTAGATATTGCCTCACAAGTTGTGCCCCTTTATATAGCGCCTCATGCTCTGTACCTGCATACTGTGCCTCATGCTCTGTGCCCCATACTATGTCTCATGCGCTGTACCCCCATTCAGTGCCTCATGCTCTGTGCCCACGTGCTGTGACTCATGCTCTGTGTCCCCATACTGTGCCTCTTCGGTGCCCCCATACAGCCTTCATACTGTGATCAGGGGCGTAACTACCATAGCGGCAGACCATGCGACTGCTATGGGGCCCAGGGCAAGAGGGGGCCCAGTCTTAGTTGGGATCATCTCCTCTTCTACTGGAGGTGAAAACTTGGTCAGGACTCTACCCTCTAAAGGAACAACTTTTAGCAAACGAGGCAGTGGAAAAATGGCCCAAGGGTCATTGAAAAGGGGTTTAGGTGGAAACCCTTCTGTCCTGTGTGGGGGGCCCGGTTTGATCCTTGCTATGGGGCCCTTACTTCTCTATGTACACCACTGCATGACGTCCTTCAACGATGTACTCCTGGCCTCTTCTGGCTAGTCCAAGCATCTGTGAATGTTGCGCCACCTGCATCACAACAAAGCACTGAATGGCAGTGCAGGGATCCAGCAGGTCCCTTGTCCCTCCAGTGCTGAGGCAAATTATCCTGTGGACACACATATAATTAAGTGCAGGGGTGCCTGAATGCCAGACGAATTGACCTGGCGACCAAGTGCCTGGGAGAGGGGACTGTCTGGTGTCCCCTTCAAAAGTGAAGGGTAGCGCACCCTGTGCACCCTAAGGCCGGCCCTGACTCTTGTGCCACTCCTGACCACGCTTCTGGCTCATCAGGCTACCTTGATTAGGTGGTACATATAGGTGTGTGTGCTCCTCCTCTCATTGGTTGCTGATGCCCACAGACGTAACTAGAAGCAGCGCATTATATGTGCAGGGTCTGTACTCCTGAATGTAGATGCCCAATGGCATAGGCAGGTACAGACCAGAACCTGCCTGACTGAGACCACCGTGGTGCTGGTAGGTGGACACAGATGTGTTTTGATTAAAATATATTGACTGAAAGTCTCAGATTTTATTTTTATTATATCCAGAGGTTGAGGGCCTATAGTCCTAATATATAATGCTTGCCATCTATAGTGCCCATTATTTTTATGCTGATTTTTCTGTTATAGATGTAGCCCATGCAGCATCCACATATTTATTTTAATGTTGTATCTTTTTCTGCCTGATTTTTTGGTTTAGTCTGTAGTAGACACTTGGTGGCAGTGGCACCGTTCAAGTGCTGAGCCGCTCTTCTATTTTATCTTTGGGAGTAGCCAATTCTTGTGCACAAAAAATGCCATCTTCAGTAATTGTCCCAGTATGTATCCCCACTAAGCCTGTGGATCTGCTATTCATACATGTGCCTTGCACTGAAAGTATTCGGCTCCGAAGCTTTTCAACCTTTTGCCACATTTCAGGCTTCAAACAAAAAGATCTGAACATTTTAAACTTTTTGGTGAAGAATCTAACAACAAGTGGGTCCACAATTGCTGGAAGTGGAACAAAATTTTTTGGATCATTTAAACTTTTTTTGTAATAATAAAACTGAAAAGTGGGGGCGTGCAAAATTATTCGGTCCCCCTTGCATTAATACTTTGTTGCGCCACCTTTTGCTGCGATTACAGCTGCGGTCTCTTGGGGTATGTCTCTATCAGTTTTGCACATCTAGAGACTGAAATTCTTGCCCATTCTTCCTTGTAAAAACAGCTGGAGCTCTTTGAGGTTGGATGGAGAGCGTTTGTAACAGCAGTTTTCAGCTCTTTCCACATATTCTCAATTGGATTCAGGTCTGGACTGTGACTTGGCCATTCTAAGACCTGGATACGTTATTTTTGAACCATTCCATTGTAGATTTTGCTTTATGTTTGGGGATCATTGTCTTGTTGGAAGATAAATCTCCGTCCTAGTCTCAGGTCTTTTGCAGACTCCAACAGGTTTTCATCCAGAATGGTCCTGTATTTGGCTCCATCCATCCTTCCCATCAATTTTAACCATCTCCCTGTCCCTGCTGATGAAAAGCAGGCCCAAACCATGATGCTGCCCCACCATGTCTGACAGTGGGGATGGTGTGTTCAGGGTGATGAGCTTTGTTGCTTTTGCGCCAAACATATCGTTTTGTATTGTTTCCAAAAAGTTGGATTTTGGTTTCATCTGACCAGAGCACCTTCTTCCACAGTGTTTGGTGTCTCCCAGGTGGCTTGTAGCAAACTGTAATCCAGACTTTTTATGGATATCTTTGAGAAATGGCTTTCTTCTTGCCACTCTTCCATAAAGGGCAGATTTGTGAAGTGTTGGACTGATTGTTGTCCTATGGACAGACTCTCCCACCTCAGCTGTAGATCTCTGCAGTTCATCCACAGTGATCATGGGCCTCTTGGCTGCATCTCTGATCAGTCTTCTCCTTGTTTGAGATGAAAGTTTAGAGGGACGGCCGGGTCTTGGTAGATTTGCAGTGGTCTGATACTCCTTCCATTTCAATATGATCGCTTGCACAGTGCTCCTTGGGATGTTTAAGGCTTGGGAAATCTTTTGGTATCCAAATTCCGGCTTTAAACTTCTCCACAACAGTATCAGGGACCTGCCTGGTGTGTTCCTTGGTCTTCATGATGCAGAACCCTGAGACTATCACAGAGCAGGTGCATTTATACGGAGACTTGATCACACACAGGTGGATTCTATTTCTCTTCATCAGTCATTTAGGACAACATTGGATCATTCAGAGATCCTCAATCAAACTTCTGGAGTGAGTTTTCTGAACTGAAAGTAAATGGGCCGAATAATTTTGCACGCCTAACTTTTCAGTTTTATTATTACAAAAAAAGTTTAAATGATCCAATAAATTTCGTTCCACTTCACAATTGTGACCCACTTGTTGTTGATTCTTCACCAAAACTTTAAAATGTTATATCTTTTTGTTTGAAGCCTGAAATGTGGCAAAAGGTTGAAAAGTTCCAGGGGGCCGAATACTTTCGCAAGGCACTGTATGTTGACTGTAACCACCAAGCGTAATGTACAGAGACTGCATAAATATAAGTTTGTAGTAACATGGGATGTGCTTCCACCTGCCAGCATTTACACACTATCCAAACAGCCTGTCCTCAACTTACATTGTGTCCCAAGAAGCCATTGTTGGGCTTGAAAATGAATGGGGTGACAATGTGCCTGAATAGGAGCTGTGCAGGCGGTCAAATTAACAGGGATCCAGAGATAAAGTATTGATGCTCCAAGGCACAGCAAGTCCAGAGTGCACATCCAGTTCCATACCATGAAAACAATGTACAGCTCACAACTGTAACAATGAATCGCTCTCAAAGCTATACCAGTAGGCAGGGGCAGACCGGGGACTTTAAGTGGCCCTGGAAAAAACCTGAAAGTGGCCTCGGTCCAGATTGACAGGGGCAACACAAGTAGACAGGGGCATACACAAGTAGACAGGCGGCAACACAAGTAGGCAGAGACAACACATGTAGACAGGAAGCAACACAAGTAGGCAGTGGCAAAACAAATAGGCAGTGGTAACACAAATAGGCAGAGGCCAGTAGGGAGGGCAACACAAGTAGGCAGGGACAACACAAGTGCAGGGGCAGGGAAACACAAGTAGGCGGGACAACACAAGGGACAACACAAGTAGACAGTAGCAACACAAGTAGGCAGGGACAACACAAGTAGGCAGGGACAACACAAGTAGGCGGGGACAACACAAGTAGGCAGGGACAACACAAGTAGACAGGAGCAACACAAGTGGCAGTGCAAACAAATAGGCAGGGTAACACAAATAGGCAGAGGCTACACAAGTAGGCAGGTGCAACACAAGTAGGCAGGGACAACACAAGTAGGCGGGGAAAACACAAGTAGGCAGGGACAAAACAAGTAGGCAGGGACAACACATGTGGGCAGGGACAACACAATGTAGGCAGGACACAAGTAGCAGGACAACACAAGTAGGGCGGGGACAACCCAAGTAGGCGGGGAAAACACAAGTAGGCGGGGACAACACATGTAGGCAGGGACAACACAAGTAGGCAGGGGACAACACAAGTAGGCAGGGAAAACACAATTTAGGCAGGGACAACACAAGTAGGCAGGAGACAACACAAGTAGGCAGGGACAACACAAGAAGGCAGAGACAACACAAGAGGCAACACACAAGTAGGCAGGGGCAACACAAGTAGGCAGGGAAAACACAAGTAGGCAGGGACAACACATGTAGGCAGGGACAACACAAGTAGGCAGGGACAACACAAGTAGGCAGGGACAACACAAGTAGCAGGACAACACAAGTAGGCGGGACAACACAAGTAGCAGTAGGGACAAACACAAGTAGGCGGGGAAAACACAAGTAGGCGGGACAACACAAGTAGCAGGGACAAACACAAGTAGCAGGGGAGCAACACAAGTAGGCAGGGAACACAAGTAGGACAACACAATGTAGCAGGGGACACACAAGTAGGCAAGGACAACACAATAGGCAGGGACAACCACATGTAGGCAGGGACAACACAAGTAGGCATTGGGACAACACAAGTAGGCGGGGACAACACAAGTAGGCGGGGACAACACAAGTAGGCGGGGAAAACACAAGTAGCAGGGGACAACACATGTAGGCAGGGACAACACAAGTAGGCAGGGGAAAACACAATTAAGGCAGGGACAACACAAGTAGGCAGGGAAAACACAATTAGGCAGGGACAACACAAGTAGGCATGGGACAACACAAGTAGGCAGGGACAACACAAGAAGGCAGAGACAACACAAGTAGGCAGGGACAACACATGTAGGCAGGGACAACACAAGTAGGCAGGGACAACACAAGCAGAGAGGGCCAGCAATACCATATTACAGCACAAAATAATGCCCCAACAGAACCAAATACCATAGCGTAGCACAAATGACCACCGCCTTGTTGCAGTATTCAACTGTATCACTATCCTGAGGATGGCGATGCAGTTGAATTCAGGGCACCTGCAGTCGCTGGCTAGGTGCATAAGTACCTGATGTTCCTACATTAATCAATGCAGAGGTAGGACCGGCACATATCCTAGTTATATGCCACCTATGCGTGAGGAGACACAACCACTTTAATATGTGCCAAAATGTTATATTCATAATACAATATGAGATTAAAAGAACAAGTAGTGTCTGATATCACAGAAAAATATATTAAAAATATTGAAAAAACCTCAATGATAATATCGTAATTAAAAATGCATCAGTGGCTTCAAGCAGTCGGAGTATTATTGAGTATTATTGATTTGATTGCTGCGGGGCCCTTTCTAGAGGAGTAACAGGGGGGAGAGGTGGATTAGTCGGGCAGCAGAGTTGACAATGGAAGGTCACAGAGGTGGATGTTACAGTAGTCTAGATGGGAGATGATGAGGACATGTACAAGCATTTTTGCAGACTCCTGGTTGAGGAATATGCATATTCGAAAGATATTTTTGATTTTGAGGCAGCAGGTGGTGGTTTATCAGAGGACACATAGCGGGTGGCATTGGGGGACTCATATCAGCTGATCCCGTATGAAGAGCAAAATTTAGTTGTTACTGTAAAGGGGAGCACAGTGGTATGCCATCAGGGTAAAGTGCTCCTGGCCACTTGGGGGACTCGCTCTAATAGAAGCTCCAATGAAGCTGCTCCACCTCTCTACATTCCCGGTTATGTACAGAGAGGAGTTACAGGTGACCCCTTTCCCTCTACCCTGCAACTTTTTTCTTTTGCTTTTTCTTCTTTTGTATTTGGTGCTGATGTTGTGCTTTGGCCAGTGGTCGGCTTTGTCCAGCAGATTAGAATGGACACAGCAGAATAATACAACACACAACCCAAAAAAACCCTTCTCAGCAACAACCAAGCAGGAGAGACCAGGAGACGGTGCTACATTGTGGACGTGTGATATTGTGCAGCTTTGTGTTTTTTTTTCTTTTTTTAAAGGGGTTCTCCCGTGATTGATGTAAAAAAAATGAAGATCAGACATCATATAGCACATGACAACCTATTTAAAACAAAGCTAGAACCAGCCCTGTACCTCACATGGATCCAGAGATCTCCTCATTCATTGCTCCAATTGTTCTGCTAGATTTATTTCAAGCTAGCAGTTCAGGGGGCGTGTCCTTTCTCAGAGGGTGTGTCCTGTCTACTGCAGCTTGTGGCAGTTGAAGGATGGAAGTGAGCATATGCTTCCATCTCAGTGAGCAGGACAGAGAAATTAGAAAAAGAGCAAACAGCAGGTGGCGCCATACAGATAGATTTCAGTGAATAACTCACTAGCTATAATACATTATTAATTACATGCAATTAAAAAACTATTCAGATCCAGGGGCCAGTTTAGAATATTTTATGTGGGACAACCCCTTTAACAAAACATGTTATGGTTCTTTAGTACAGATCACCATTCCTTTACTGCCCCAAATACAGACGCGTGTAATGTTAATCTGTATTAGGCCCCATTCACCGTATTTGTGGTTCGCATCCGGTCTGCATTTTTTGTGGACAGGATGCGGATCCATTCATTTCAATGGGTCTGCAAAAACTACACAGCGCAGTCCACATCTATATGTCCGTTGTGCAAAAAAGATTCTATTCTTGTCCATTTGATTCGCAAAAAAACAGACATCATCTATATTTTTTGCGGATCCACATTTTGAGGACCGCAAAACACATACAGTTGTGTGAATGTACCCTAAAGGCCATGCCTAAGTTGCTGGCCATGCCCACCGTATCACGGATGCGGACTCATTCACTTGAATGCGTCCGCAATCCAGAAGATACGGAGCGGAAGGCCACGGAAGCACTACGCAGTGCTTCCATGGCATTTCAGTCTGTGCCTTCGCACCACAAAAAAAAATAGTACAACATACTCTATTTTTTGCGGTGGGACAGATCACGGACCCATTCAAGTTGACTGGGTCTGCATCCGTCAGCGCAGACCATACGGACAGTGCCCATGCATTGGGGACCGCAATTTATGATCTCCAATGCCAGCACGGGCCGCAGTTCTGCATGAGCCCTAATGCTGTTAGTTTCTCTGATTGCTAGGAAATCCCGGAATCCTGTTCCCTCCCTTCTCTAGTACCCATAGAAAGGCATGCCCCTGTGACAGCCATTGTGAGTTGTCTCCACATGACTGGATCAGTATGTCCCTCCCCCATACTTTACACTTCAGCTTTGCATGTTCTGATTGACTGCTAGCTATAAGCAGAAGCTCAGCAGGAAGCTGGTAGCTGGAGAGCTGATTCCCATTGCAACTAGTACAGAATAATAATAAACCACAAGCAACTTGAGGCCTCATGCAGACGACTGAGTGTCGGCCTTGCCTATGCTGCAGACTGCATGTTGTGCCCACCATCTGCGTATGTGGACCCATTCACTTGGTGCGCACTGCAAAAAAGTAGTGCATACACTTCTTTTTTGCTGTGTGGAGGCACGGACAGAAAACCCACTGTAACACTCCATAGTGCTTCCATGGGCTTCCGATCTATGCCTCCGTTCCGCACCGCATCTCCTGGATTCAAGTGAATGGGTTCACATCTGTAATATGGTGCACACACAGCCAGTGCAAGTATATTGCCCCCATATTGTGGCCGCTATTGGTGGGCCACAATATGGGCCGCCTACGGTCGTGTGCATGAGGCCTAAAGGAGTAGTCCAAAAGGATTATATAAGAGAATAAAATAAACAAAATACATTATATATACATACAGTGCCTTGCGAAAGTATTCGGCCCCCTGGAACTTTTCAACCTTTTGCCACATTTCAGGCTTCAAACAAAAAGATACAACATTTTAAATTTTTGGTGAAGAATCAACAACAAGTGGATCACAATTGTGAAGTGGAACGAAATTTATTGGATCATTTAAACTTTTTTTGTAATAATAAAACTGAAAAGTGGGGCGTGCAAAATGATTCGGCCCATTTACCTTCAGTCCAGAAAACTCCCTCCAGAAGTTGATTGAGGATCTCTGAATGATCCAATGTCGTCCTAAATGACTGATGAAGAGAAATAGAATCCACCTGTGTGTAATCAAGTCTCCGTATAAATGCACCTGCTCTGTGATAGTCTCAGGGTTCTGCATCATGAAGACCAAGGAACACACCAGGCAGGTCCGTGATACTGTTGTGGAGAAGTTTAAAGCCGGATTTGGATATCAAAAGATTTCCCAAGCTTTAAACATCCCAAGGAGCACTGTGCAAGAGTCATATTGAAGTGGAAGGAGTCTCAGACCACTGCAAATCTACCAAGACCCGGCCGTCCCTCTAAACTTTAATCTCAAACAAGGAGAAGACTGATCAGAGATGCAGCCAAGAGGCCCATGATCACTCTGGATGAACTGCAGAGATCTACAGCTGAGGTGGGAGAGTCTGTCCATAGGACAACAATCAGTCCAACACTTCACAAATGTGACCTTTATGGAAGAGTGGCAAGAAGAAAGCCATTTCTCAAAGATATCCATAAAAAGTCTGGTTTACAGTTTGCCACAAGCCCCTGGGAGACACCAAACATGTGGAAGAAGGGGCTCTGCTCAGATGAAACCAAAATCCAACGTTTTGGAAACAATGCAAAACGATCTGTATGGCGTAAAAGCAACACAGCTCATCCCCCTGAACACAACATCCCCACTGTCAGACATGGTGGGGGCAGCATCATGGTTTGGGCCTGCTTTTCATCAGCAGGGACAGGGAAGATGGTTAAAATTGATGGGAAGATGGATGGAGCCAAATACAGGACAGGACCATTCTGGATGAAAACCTGTTGGCGTCTGCAAAATACCTGAGACTAGAATGGAGATTTATCTTCCAACA
Organism: Rhinella marina; assembly: GCA_900303285.1. Taxonomy (NCBI): domain Eukaryota; kingdom Metazoa; phylum Chordata; class Amphibia; order Anura; family Bufonidae; genus Rhinella; species Rhinella marina. The sequence goes on along the minus strand of ONZH01029555.1, from coordinate 14,121 downwards.
AGACAATGATCCCAAACATAAAGCGAAATCTACAATGGAATGGTTCAAAAATAAAGGTATCCAGGTCTTAGAATGGCCAAGTCAAAGTCCAGACCTGAATCCAATTGAGAATATGTGGAAAGAGCTGAAAACTGCTGTTCACAAACGTCTCCATCCAACCTCAAAGAGCTCCAGCTGTTTTGCAAGGAAGAATGGGCAAGAATTTCAGTCTCTAGATGTGCAAAACTGATAGAGACATCCCCCAAGAGACCGCAGCTGTAATCGCAGCAAAAGGTGGCGCAACAAAGTATTAATGCAAGGGGGACGAAGAATTTTGCACGTCCCACTTTTCAGTTTTATTATTACAAAAAAAGTTTAAATGATCCAATAAAATTTCTTTCCACTTCACAATTGTGACCCACTTGTTGTTGATTCTTCACCAAAAATTTAAAATGTTATATCTTTTTGTTTGAAGCCTGAAATGAGGCAAAAGGTTGAAACTTTCCAGGGGGCCGAATACCTTCGCAAGGCACTGTATATGCATTGCTCAACCTCACTGAATCCCCTTCTGCTGCCATTCCCGATCCAGACTTCTTTTCACTTCCTGGTCCTGGCTGGGCACACAGGAAATGGCTGGAGATTTTTGCTCAGCCAATCCCTGGCTGCATTGGTGACCCGCCTCAAACAGTGATTGGCTGAGCAGGCTACTTTTTCTAAAAACTTACTCTGGGCCATATATAAAAAATGTAATCCAGCTGGACAATGCCTTTAACCACAAGTGATAAAAAGATATGTGGTCCTAAGTGTGGGTCGGGTTAGTCTATTTGATAAATGCAGCTGTGGCCCATAATCTGGCAGCAGATCACTTCCATCACTGAAACACCACCCTCGTCCATTTTGTCTTCAGCTGATGAATGCACATTGTAGAAAGTGTCAGACTCGGGAGGAATGTAGTAAATATCAAGAACACGGCAATACAATGGTTCCTGAGTCTGACGCCGGCTCCAGATGGCGTTCTGTCATCAGCCAGGAAGGACGAGCTGCCAATCATCTCAGCGGGAATGCTAAAACCGCCCCCATAGACAGCTTAATAACTCTACAGCCGACTAATAGAAGTCCGCCTACGGCACGCTGCCGTCTGCTGTCATGTGGGGTTTCAAAGGAAGATATCTGTAACGCAGGCTTTTCTTAGATTCCTGATGAATTATGACTCAGGGGAAGGAGACAAATGAACTTTCATGTATTTAATAAGAATTCGTGGTAGCAGCAACTTATAGTAAATGTTCTGTCCTCAATTCCCAGCTTAAAGGCTATGTACACATTTGGGGCCATTTATTTTTTATTATTGCATTGTACTTATTTTGAGCTAAAAATCGTTTTTTCAATTGGTCTTTATTAAAAATATGGAGTCCTTTTCTCTGTACAGTTCTGAGATGCTGTAGTAGCAGCAGCAGTCTTTTCCTTCAGTTGAGGAGCTGACAGGCTCTTTATCTTTGCTCTCTGACTTTACAAACACCCATTATAGCTTCAGTTCTTATCTTACTAATAAGAATGTGGCTTAAATAAGTCTTTATGATCTCTTAGTAGTTTAGAGATAAGGTTTATTAGATGACCGACACAAAGTGAAAGTAGCAGTCACACAGTTAGAAAAACAGCTAACCCTCTGTGACAGAACGGCTCAATATTTTTAATAAAGGCCAATTGAAAATATGATTTTTTTAGCCAAAAATGAGTAAAATGCAATCATAAACAAAAATCACCTCCGAAGGTGTACACAGCCTTTGAAGGCTATGGGCCCCTGCCAGATGTAGAGCCAAAACATGATGTGCATATATCCTAAATCAACAGGGTGCCCTTCTAAACCCTACCTGTGACATGGATGCGCGTACTTCCTTATTTCAGAAGGTGAGAGGATAAGAACACCTTTGGAACATTTTTTATTATTGCATTCTGCTTAACTTGAGCTAAAAATCATTTTTCAAATTGGTCTTTAGTAAAAGAAAAATTTCCACAGTTTGTCTTCTACAGCCTTAAGTTTCACAGCACTGGCAGACTGTTCCTGCTCCTCTCAGTGAAACCCATCAGAGAACTGCTCTCATGACTCGGTAGCCCTTACGTTTCCTTTTCTAAAGCTAAGTTCTTATGAGACTGATAGGAATCTAGCTGAAATTAGAGTTTATGAGCCATTAGGGAACTAGAGATAAGGGCTACAGAAGAGCCATGAAAGCATCTCTTTGATGGGTTTCACTGAGAAGGAGCAGGAACAGTCTGCCGATGTAGTGAAACTGAGGGCTGTAGAAGACAAACTGTTGAAAATTTTTAATAAAGACCAATTGTAAAAAACAATTTTTAACCCCAGATAAATAGAATGCAAGAACACATGCTTCAAAGGTGTTGTTAGCCATTAACCTTTTAAAATAAGAAAGTAAGTGCATCCAACAAGCAGCGATGGACTGGGATTTCTTGCGTCCACCACAGGAAATTGTTCTAAAAAATATCATCAAAAATATTTTTTAAAAAATCAAAAATATCATCAAAAATATCTAATGGGTTTCTAATTAAAGAAATAGGAGGATCCTCTGGTACTGAGGAGGGCCAATACAAAGCAAGAAGGGTTTAGGAGGACGCTCTCTTGATTTAGGATATGGGCCCATCATGTTCTGGCCTTGCATTTGGCATATGCACTGGGAAAGCCAAATGGGAACAGTGCTGCAGTACCCAAAATTGGCCACTACACACTGTTTGGCGCACGGTTCCTGTTTCCAGTGTTGGAGCTACTGAAAAACATCTGATTGGCAGGAATGCCAGGTTTGGGATACCCGCTGATCTGATATTGATAACCTGTCCGAAGAATAGGTCATCAGTGCGTTAGGCCTGGAGAACGCCTTTGACTCTAAATATAATATATCATCAAGGGCGGACTGGAAACTTAAAGTGGCCCTGGAAAAAAACCTAAAAGTGGCTCCATGTTGTAGGCAGGTCTAAATTGATAGAAGACAGGGCAACACAAGTAGGCAGGGGCAACACAAGTAGGCAGGCCTACAACCAGAACCAAAATACCACAGTGCAGAACAAAATACTGCCGCCCTCGCCACAGTATTCAACTGTATCACTGTCCTGAGGATGGTGATATAGTTGAGTGCAGGAGGACACCTCCAAGCATTGGACAGGTGCACAGGTGCACGAAAAGTATTCCTACGCAATGGATAGAGCATTTCAAATTGTCCAAGTTATTTTTTTGTCCTTTGTATGATTCTAACTAGGCAAATGTAATGGTTTTTCAATGCACTTACTTTAACTTCAGTGGCTAGTTTCTCAGATTTCACTGAAGGTCACATGACCTGGGATGGCTGCTTCTCTTCCTGCTCTGCTGATGTTTGGTGCTCAGCCTCAGGCCACGCCCCGTGCACTGCCAGCTGCTGCTGCTCTCTTTCTGGATTCTTTCAGATAAGATTTTAACCCCTTCAGCCAGCACAGACTCAGGGCTGAAGGCTTTACTGAGTAGCTGCAGGCAGTGAGGAGACAAATGCTGGGAACAGGATCTGACAGACTAGAGAAGATCTGTAGAGTATTGCAAAAGAACAAGTAGGGGGAAGATCCTGTATCAGCAGTGACATTGTACAGCTGGGACTTGTAGTCCTACACATATAACATGCTGCTAAGTATCCCAGCAGACAGACATGTCACTCAGGGCAGCATTTGTATTCACTCCCTTTGCAGAGCAGGGGGAGGTGCAGAGATTGTTGTTTTTGCATGTAAACAAAAGGCCAGAAGAGAACCAGGGAAATGAGGAAATATAGATTTTTTTGCCTAAAACTTGTTTAACTTAGTTATATATTGCTGCCCATCAGATTTACAGTGCTATATTTTTTTCATAACTCAGACAACCTCTTTAAAGTATACAATCAAAATAGTGTTCATTTTGTAGGTGTATTTTCTTCTCTGGTAACGCCCGCTGCTGTTTATCCAGGTCCACCCTCTCCTGCATTCAGGGGTGGACTGATACTCAGCAACCCTTCTTCCTCTCAGTGTAGTGATATCATAAAGAAGCAGGTGATGCGGCCCTGACATTTTTCATTCATTTTTCCTACTTCAAAGAAATACATAGCTATGTCTCTCCCTTGTCAGTGGAGAAGGAAATTGTGGGGGCGTTGCATACAGGGGTGCGCCTAACCTTTCTTCTGCCTGACGCGAAAACTGAAATGGTGCCCCTCCCTCCCCAATGCCAATTTCTTAACCTAACCCCTTCCCTTCAGCTCATGGCCCTTCAGCTGCCCCTCCCTCTTGCCCCTACCTGGTGCTGCCTGAGACGATCGCCTCACCTGGCCTCATTGGTGGTGCACCTCTGGTTACATACCTTGTCCCTATGTATCTCTGGGGCTATATGTGAGGGACTGTTTTCTATGCAGAGGAGGAAGGGGTTAACAAGGACTAACTGTAATGTATACTGAGAAATACAGGTGCTTGACTGTCACGGGTGAGCTGCTGCCCACCCACAGAAGGCGAAGCAAGTTTTCCAGGTAAGGACTGATTCACACCACCACGATCGGTCCGGGAAATATGATCTCCCAGGCTGACCCCGGCTCCCCTGACCCAGACTGATTGTCTAATAGTGTTTTATAATACAGGCAGTTCACCGTTGCTCGCTGATCTATTGTACTATACTCACATGATGATGCAAGTACAGTACAAGAGACCCACGATGAGATAGGGAGATACGGCCTACACACAGACCATTTTTCCAAGGTCACGTGAATCAGCCCTAAGTGAGTAAAAACCTAAAATTTGTGGGTTCCTTTAATTTAGGAACGTCCCTCTCACTGCCACTAGATGGCAGCACATGCCTAGAGATTTCATGTGAAACAAGTTGCTATTGTCATTTTCATTTATATTTTAATAGATCAGACATTTTCGGATGCAGCGATACCCAGTATGTTTATTTTTTATTGTTTATATATTTTTATATGTAAAATTGGGAAAGGTGGTGATTTAAACTTTTAATATATTGATGTGTTTTTTTTTTGTTTTTTTTTAATTCACTTTTTTTCACTTTTGATCCCCTCTACTATTCACCCTAATAGAGATCTACTAGGGTGAATATAATTTTTAAAGTTTCCATTCTGCGTTGATCGTGCCATCTGAGGCGTAATCTGACAGGGATGGCGCGATCACCTCTTCCTGTAAGTGCGGGCGGGTTCTGGATGTGTGGAACAGCCAGCACCTGCCGTGTATGGAGCGGGCCCACTGTAGAGACCCGCTCCAAACACCCGCAGACGCTTACATGTACGGGTTATGGGTTAAATTTGTGGGTTAACTGGGTTCCTTTAATTTAGGAATGTCCCTCTCACTGCCACTAGATGGCAGCACATGCCTAGAGTTAAACTTTTTCCATGTGAAACAAGTCGCTATTGTCTTTTTCATGCTCATTCTGGCCGTTGCTGGACCTGCTGCTTCTTGCTCTCATCACCACGTTGCGTTTTGTAGCTGAAGCTCAGTAGATCTGATGCAGTACAATGCATTAGTAATCAAATATAACGCTGATTTTGTAGGGGTTAATAGAGTCACAATAATTATCCCCAATACTAATTCAAATAGCAGTGCCGACTGAGCGCTCATATGTCACATCAATGGAATGAGTGTATGAACGTGGAGTCTGTGTTGGAAGTTGCTGACAGGAGAGCCGACATCTCTACAGACCTTCTCAGGATAACCCTAAGGTGTGAGAAAGAAAACCGCTCCATACGCAGAGACACACATGCAGATGGTGGAAACATGGATAATTCTGGATTGCATTACTGCTCGGGGCCCATCTATCAGCAACAAGGGGGCTTCCAACAGATGGGACCTACCCTGTCAGACTTGCCTCTCTTGGGCCTAGGCCTACCAATACAGCAGTGATTTTCAACCTTTTTTGAGCCGCGGCACACTTTTTACACTTAAAAAATCCCGGGGCACACCACCAACCAAAATGGCACAAAATGACACTAAAACAGTACATATTATACATATAGTTAATAATATAGATTCTAAATGTATTTATACTCACTCAGTGTGAAACCTGGGCCTGTTTCGATGAACACAAAAGGGATATCCTGGCAGGAATGGTGGAAAGACACACATGAAGCTCTTCCTCAACAGTTCTCAGTCTCTCCCTGTTTTTAGTTTTTATCGCAGTCAAGCTTGAGAAGCCCAGCTCACATAGATATGTGGTTGAAAATGGGAGCACCTCAGATCAGCTTAATGTGCCCCCATCAGACCTCAGATCAGCGTATTGTGCCCCATCAGACCTTAGATCAGCGTATTGTGCCCCATCAGACCTCAGATCAGCGTATTGTGCCCCCCATCAAACCTCAGATCAGCGTATTGTGCCCCCATCAGACCTCAGATCAGCGTATTGTGCCCCCATCAGAACTCAGATCAGCTTAATGTGCCCCCATCAGACCTCAGATCAGCGTATTGTGCCCCATCAAACCTCAGATCTGCATATTGTGCCCCCATCAGACCTCAGATCAGCGTATTGTGCCCCCATCAGACCTCAGATCAGCCCACCCAGCCACATAAGATAAAAATAAAAAACCTTTCTTACCTGTTCTGCAGCGTCAGGTCATAGTGCGCGCCGCCAGGGAAGAGAGCAGAGCGCGGACCGGAGGGCAGCCGCAGCGCAGAACAGGTAAGTAAGATTTTTTTATTTTTATCTTATGTGGCTGGGTGGGCTGATCTGAGGTCTGATGGGGGTCTCTAAATACAAGGGGAATTTTCCCCGCGGCACACCCGACCATGTGTCGCGGCACACTGGTTGAAAATCACTGCAATACAGTATAGCAGTCTTATTCTTGTCCAATGAAGCCAGCATTATAGCAGATATACAGTATATGTACACTACTCACAAAGTGTTAGGGATATTTGCCTTGTGGGTGAAATTTCAGGATGGACCTAAAATGCACACATCTGTATGAACAATTTAGCAGCTCGGACTCAAACCCATTCATTTCAATGGAGCCGCAAAAGATGCCCCAAGGAGCTTAAAGAGGACCTTTCATGACTTTAAAAAAATGAATCTGCACTATCTACCTGATAGTGCGTCCCCCACTGATGCCAGCAGCGTTGTTTTCTTAGCAAATTGTCCCCCGGTGGCTTCACACGGGCCCCCCGTTCTTCGGTCCGGCTTTATGCTAATTAGAAGGCATCGGAACAGGGAGGAGGAGACTCCCTGTTCCTCAATGGGCGTTGCTTCTGCCTGCTGTGAGCGCTGTCCAATCAGAGCGGACCGCTCACAGCAGGGTTGAACTCCTTCGGCCCTGCTGTGAGCGGTCCGCTCTGATTGGACAGCGCTCACAGCAGGGCAGAAGCAACGCCCATTGAGGAACAGGGAGTCTCCTCCTCCCTGTTCCGATGCCTTCTAATTAGCATAAAGCCGGACCGAAGAACGGGGGGCCCGTGTGAAGCCACCGGGGGACAATTTGCTAAGAAAACAACGCTGCTGGCATCAGTGGGGGACGCACTATCAGGTAGATAGTGCAGATTCATTTTTTTAAAGTCATGAAAGGTCCTCTTTAAAGGGAACCTGTCAGGTTGAAGATGGCGTCTGAGCTGCAGGCAGCATGTTATAGAGCAGGGGTATAGTTTTATGAGAAAAGATTCAGTATAACCCGTATTTCATTCATTTAAATTCCTGCTCAGTCTAGGCCAGGGATCAGCAACCTTCGCACTCAGGCGGCTGTGAAACTACAACTCCCAGCATGCAAAGTTACTCAGCTCTTTTTGTAATGCCCACAGAAGTGAAAGGAGGATTCTGGGAATTGTAGTTTCAGAACATCAGGGACTCGGAGTGCCGGACGTTGTTGATCCCCGGTCTAGGCTTTGAAGTCAAGAAGGTGGTCCTCTCAATGATTGACAGCCTTCCCTCTATGACTGTGTATACAGAGATAGTTGACAATCACTGATAGCTCCGCCTCCTGGACTTCACAGCCAAGAATGAGCAGGAATTTAAATAAATGAAATACAAATCTAAAACGGGTGTTTGATCCTGAGTCCTCCAATAAATGTCCTGGTTCAATTAGAATTGGTATTTAAATAGGACCTGTCACCGCTCCTGACATATCTGGTTTAATAGCTTCATGCATCCCCCATGTAATAACAATTCTGGAGCATCTATTCTTATGTCTCTATGCTGTGCCATTCCTTTATTATTCCTACTAGTAGTTATGAGTGAATTGCTAGCAGTCTGCAGTAAGGGTACAGAGGTGAGGTAACCAGATGGGGGTGTGTACCATCACAGTGTGAAAATGGCAGCACTGACTGGATAGAGTCGGTCTGTGCAGGTACACACCCCCAACTGGTCACCTCCGCTCTGTACCCTTACTGCAGACTGCTAGCAATTCATTCATAACTTCTAGTAGAAATAAAAGAGGAATGGCAAAACATAGATCCATAAAAATAGAGGCTCCAGAATTGTTATTACACAGGGAATGTACAAAGCTATTAAAACAGGCGTATCAGGAGAGATGACAGGTCCTCTTTAAACAGTCCTCCTCATCATGCTGTTCAAATTTTGATATCATGAGACCAAGACGACACCTAACAATTAATCAACAGTACCTCGCCATTGCGAGGCTTCAAGCAGGATGTTTTCAGATGGAAGTGGCCACTGAGCTTAAAGTGTCACACAGAGTCATCAGCAGGTTGTAACAGAGATACAGAGAGACTGGAAGAGTGACAGAAAGGCAGAGAAGTGGACGTCCTTTGGCCACATCCCACACTGATGACCACTTCATTGTGAACAATGCCCTGCTGAACCAGATGTTGAATGCCACACAACTCCAGGCACATTTAAGGGAGGTGAGAGGCAAGTGTCACATCAGACCATTTGAAACAGTTTATATCCGCATGGTCTGCGTGCTAGACGACCTGCAATGATGGCTGCCAACGATGTTGGAGAGTCAAGGAGAGCGCTCTGCATCAGCCACTGTTGTCAGCAGACCAGCCTTTGGTGTGGTGGTCTTACAGTGTGGACAGGTGTGTCTAGTCCATACAGAACTGCCCTACACTGTGTGCATGGTCCAATGACAAGCCCATACTACCTGAAGAACATCATTAATCCAGTCATTATGCTCTGCATGAACTACACAGGCCTAATTTCATCTTCATGGACGACACTGCTCCAGCTCATCGAGGTCACATCATTAGGGAATGGCTGCTGGACACTGGGGGACCTCAAATGGAGTGGCCTGCACTTCCTCCAGACCTGAATCCCATTGAAAACCTATGGGATCAGCGAGTTGCCATGTAGAGGCTCGTAACTCTGTACCCCAGTACCTCAATGACCTGAGGGCTGTCGTTCAAGAAGAGTGGGATGCCATGCCTCAGCAGACAATAAGTCGACTTGTGAAGAGCAGATGTCGTCAAGCTGTAATTAATGCCCGACTTTCACGATATAATATCACTGGAGCAGAACATCCCTAAATTTTGTGAGTAGTATATATATATATACATTATGGTAAATATATCCTATGTTCACAAGTACCTGCTATTGCCATTTAGTTGCCACCTAACCAGCCACCATACCTCATCATCTGGTGACCTCACTTTGTACCTACTACTGCTGGATGTGCCACTTTATATTTTGCACAAAGTAAAGACAGACTTTTATACTCTTTTAATTCTGCCTGGTTCTTTAACCTGCCTTTCCACTGCACAGATCCCCAGGGAGCAACAGCCTGAGGAAGTACACTGTGACACAACACCTGATCAGGGCCACCACTACTCCCATCCTCTGCATCGGCTCCTCAGGGGCTGGCTGCAGAAGAAGCAGCTGCACCCGGGCCCAAAGGTTTCACTGACGCGTAAGATACCAGCAATACAAATGGCACATGGCCTGTTAAAATTTTTGCACGAGGTCCTAGGAACTTTTGGGTCTTATAGACACCTATGAAATGTACCCACATATTGGAACGTGTGTGTTATTTTCGCTTACTTCATGTGAAGAACATTATCCGTATTAGATGAAGACTTTACAAGATTTTCCTTGTGGCCCTTACAGGCTTCTCTCAAGATGTCCGTCCTGGATGAGCCCTCTTCTTGGCCATTGTTTGATAATGATGCATTTTGTAGAAGGCTGGAGGAGCAGATGTTGTTTGCAGTGACATGTGGAGATTCTTCCTGCCTCTACTACACGGTCCCCGGGTATAATTGTCCTTGTCAATGATTTCTCTACTCTTCCTTGCCAGACAGACGATCTTCCTGTAGGCCAATTCCTCTTCCAGCTGAACAGAATATCATTTTGATGGAAATCTAGTACAAAAGATTACAATGATAATTCACCATCTATTCTCACAATGCAGCCCTGATTGCGGCCATTATTTTGCATAGTGAAAAGCCAGAACATGCGCAACGACCCCTACAAGAAATAAGACTTTCACTTCTTTTTATTATGAAATATAATAGAGTAGGTTAAACATAGGTAGCAGTTATATTCATGTTCATAGGAGCAGTATTATAGTAGTTATATTGATGTACATAGGAGCAGTATTATAGTAGTTATATTCTTGTACATAGGAGCAGTATTATAGTAGTTATATTCTTGTACATAGGAGCAGTATTATAGTAGTTATATTCTTGTACATAGGAGCAGTATTATAGTAGTTATATTCTTGTACATAGGAGGCAGTATTATAGTAGTTTATTCTTGTACATAGAGCAGTATTATAGTAGTTTATTCTTGTTAGAGGCAGTATTATAGTATTATATTCTTGTACATAGGAGCAGTATTATAGTAGTTATATTCTTGTACATAGGAGCAGTATTATAGTAGTTATATTCTTGTACATAGGAGCAGTATTATAGTAGTTATATTCTTGTACATAGGAGCAGTATTATAGTAGTTATATTCTTGTACATAGGAGGCAGTATTATAGTAGTTATATTCTTGTACATAGGAGGCAGTATTATAGTAGTTATATTCTTGTACATAGGAGCAGTATTATAGTAGTTATATTCTTGTACATAGGAGCAGTATTATAGTAGTTATATTCTTGTACATAGGAGCAGTATTATAGTAGTTATATTCTTGTACATAGGAGCAGTATTATAGTAGTTATATTCTTGTACATAGGAGCAGTATTATAGTAGTTATATTCTTGTACATAGGAGGCAGTATTATAGTAGTTATATTCTTGTACATAGAGAGCAGTATTATAGTAGTTATATTCTTGTACATAGGAGCAGTATTATAGTAGTTATATTCTTGTACATAGGAGGCAGTATTTAGTAGTTATATCTTGTACATAGGAGCAGTATTATAGTTAGTTATATCTTGTACATAGGAGCAGTATTATTATAGTAGTTATATTCTTGTACATAGGAGCAGTATTATAGTAGTTATATTCTTGTACATAGGAGCAGTATTAATAGTAGTTATATTTCTTGTACATAGGAGCAGTATTATAGTAGTTATATTCTTGTACATAGGAGCAGTATTATAGTAGTTATATTTTGTTACATAGGAGCAGTATTATAGTAGTTATATTCTTGTACATAGGAGCAGTATTATAGTAGTTATATTATTCTTGTACATAGGAGGCAGTATTATAGTAGTTATATTCTTGTACATAGGAGCAGTATTATAGTAGTTATATTCTTGTACATAGGAGGCAGTATTATAGTAGTTATATTCTTGTACATAGGAGGCAGTATTATAGTAGTTATATTCTTGTACATAGGAGGCAGTTATTATAGTAGTTATATTCTTGTACATAGGAGCAGTATTATAGTAGTTATATTCTTGTACATAGGAGCAGTAATTATAGTAGTTATATTCTTGTACATAGGAGCAGTATTATAGTAGTTATATTCTTGTACATAGGAGCAGTATTATAGTAGTTATATTCTTGTACATAGGAGCAGTATTATAGTAGTTATATTCTTGTACATAGGAGCAGTATTATAGTAGTTATATTCTTGTACATAGGAGCAGTATTATAGTAGTTATATTCTTGTACATAGAGCAGTATTATAGTAGTTATATTCTTGTACATAGGAGCAGTATTATAGTAGTTATATTCTTGTACATAGGAGGCAGTAGTTATAGTAGTATATTCTTGTACATAGGAGCCAGTATTATAGTAGTTATATTCTTGTACATAGGAGCAGTATTATAGTAGTTATATCTTGTACATAGAGCAGTATTATGTAGTTATCATTCTTGTACATAGGAGGCAGTTTATAGTATTATATTCTTGGACATAGGAGCAGTATTATAGTATTATATTCTTGTACATAGGAGCAGTATTATAGTAGGTTTATATTCTTGTACATAGAGCAGTATTATAGTAGTTATATTCTTGTACATAGGAGCAGTATTATAGTAGTTATATTCTTGTACATAGGAGGCAGTATTATAGTAGTTATATTCTTGTACATAGAGAGTATTATAGTAGTTATATTCTTGTACATAGAGAGGCAGTATTATAGTAGTTATATTCTTGTACATAGGAGCAGTATTATAGTAGTTATATTCTTGTACATAAGAGCAGTATTATAGTAGTTATAATTCTTGTACATAGGAGCAGTATTAAGTAGTTATTTCTTGTACATAGGAGCAGTATTATAGTAGTTATATCTTGTACATAGGAGCAGTATTATAGTAGTTATATTCTTGTACATAGGAGCAGTATTATAGTAGTTATATTCTTGTACATAGGAGCAGTATTATAGTAGTTATATTCTTGTACATAGGAGCAGTATTATAGTAGTTATATTCTTGTACATAGGAGCAGTATTATATTATAATCTTGACATAGGAGCAGTATTATAGTAGTTAATTCTTGTACATAGAGCAGTATTATATTAGTTAGAATTGACATAGGAGCAGTATTATAGTAGTTATATTCTTGTACATAGGAGCAGTATTATATTAGTTATATTCTTGTACATAGAGGCAATTTTATTAGTATAAACAAACATAACAATACATTCAATCAAATGAACAAACAATGGTCTTTACCAGAAATCATACATACCAACAATAAATAATAACTGATATAACTTCAACTTAACAATAGTCCATTCGCTGTTAAAGGAAAGAAATAAATAATCAGTAATAAACACGATTCCATTATACAATAAGTCCATCCACTATATTTACATTCCTCCATAACTTCCTCAAGTTATTTTCTATTTTCCTGACTTCAGGGATTGATCCCACCTCAGCTCTGACATAATGAGGTTCACTGCTTTTGTGTGCTGGAATGGCTCGTTACTGATTGGACACTCGGGTTCCTGGTATTCCAGTGATAGTAACTTGATGATGGTTTATGATCAGATACCATGGTGCCCTGGTCTATGTCCCCTACTTAGTTGGTACTCCATAGATGATATCGGGTAATTATAAGAGACTGCAGTCTTGGGATTTTTAGCTTACAAGATATTTCCTGCCATATTTTTCTCCCTCCCAGCACTCTAATATAAAATGTCCCATCGTCTCCTGCTGCTGACAACCTAAGGGACACATGCGATCTGATGTGCTCAAAAATTTAATTCTCTTTAACAAAGAGCTTTCCATGCATGGACAGCCAAGCAATATCAAAAAATTTAGGAGGGAGCCTCACTGCATTAAGGGAACCTCAGACTGTCCTGTACTATGGCGGTCGTACAGTCTTTTAATGCTGGCTGTACGTAAAGAAAGTCCTACATATGGTCAGGTACAGCTCTTTCCTGGTCTTACTCTCAATACACAATTTATCAATTCCTCCAGTTTCTCAAGCACCTAAGACCATACTCCAGGTACTGGGGGAGGAAGCCACGAGTCAATCGACCCCTCTTGAGACTGCCGCCTCGCACCCAAGATCTGCAAAAGGCAATATCCAGTCCCTGACACTGTTCACCCACAGGGAGCTGTCTCTGAGTCCAAGCAACCAAAATTAACTTTTAGGAACATGGAGTCAAAGAACACCCTTGGATTTAACATATCCAGTCACCCGCTCTCCTCTGTAGGTAGGTGATCCCTCTTTTTACTGGGTTCAACCTGTTCCCCCCAAAGAAGCTGGAAGAACAGGCTGAAGAGCCTAGCTGAGAAGATTCTGGCAAAGGATAAATGACAGACACATATAAGAAGACAGGGACCAGGTAAGTTTCATCATTTTAACC